>JAINVK010000177.1:0-31184 GCA_030068075.1 Paguma larvata
GCTACCTAAATGAAACAAGAGGTTAGTTCAGTGAGGCACTCGCCACTGTTTGTTTCACAGAGTAAAGCGTATGTTCTCTTGCTGCTTGTTCTGCGCATTCAGTTCTGAACCGTGCTACCTAAGGGAAACAAGAGGTTAGTTCAATGAGGCATCGTCACTGTGTTGTTTCATAGAGTAAAAGCGTACGGCTCTTTGCTGCTAGTTCTGCGCATTCAGTTTTTAACCGTGCTATCTAAGTGAAACAAGAGGTTAGTTCAGTGAGGCACTCGCCAAAGTGTTCCTTCACATTGTGGAATATGTAGCACTTTGCTGCCTGTTCTTCGCATTCAGTTCTTAACGGCGCTACCTATATGAGACAAGACGTTAGTTCAATGAGGCACTCGCCACAGTGTTGGTTCACAGAGTGGAGTGTATAGGACATTGCTGCCCATTCTGCGCATTCAGTTCCTAACAGTGCTACCTAAATGAAACAAGAGGTTAGTTCAATGAGGCACTCGCCACTGTATTGTTTCACAGATAAAGCATATGGCTCTTTGCTGCTAGTTCTAGGCATTCAGTTTTAACCGTGCTACCTAAGTGAAACAAGAGTATAGTTCAATGAGGCACTCGTCACTGTGTTGTTTCACAGAGTAAAGCGTACGGCTCTTTGCTGCTTGTTCTGCGCATTCAGGTTTTAACCGTGGTATCTAAGTGAAACAAGAGGTTAGTTCTGTGAGGCACTCGCCAAAGTGTACCTTCACAGAGTGGAGTGTTTAGCAATTTGCTGCCTGTTCTGCGCATTCAGTTCTTAACCGTGCTAACTGAAAGAAACAAGAGGTTAGTTCAATGAGGCACTCGACACTGTCTTGTTTCACAGAGTAAAGCATATGGCTCTTTGCTGCTAGTTCTAGGCATTCAGTTTTAACCGTGCTACCTAAATGAAACAAGAGGTTAGTTCAGTGAGGCACTCACCACTGTGTTGTTTCACTGAGTAAAGCGTAAGTCTCATTGCTGCTTGTTCTGCGCATTCAGCTTTTAACCGTGCTATCTTAGTGAAACAAGAGTATAGTTCAATGAGGCACTCGTCACTGTGTTGTTTCACAGAGTAAAGCCTATGGTCTTTGCTGCCTGTCCTGCGCATTCAGTTGATAACCGTGCTAACTAAAAGAAACGAGAGGTTAGTTCAATGAGGCACTCGCCAGTGTGCCGTTTCAAAGAGTAAAGAACATGGCTCTTTGCTGCTAATTCTAGGCATTCAGTTTTGAACCGTGCTACCTAAATGAAACAAGAGGGTAGTTCAGTGAGGCCCTCGGACTGTGTTGTTCACAGAGTAAAGCATAAGGCTCTTTGCTGCTAGTTCTGCGCATTCAGATTTTATCCGTGCTATCTAAGTGAAACAAGAGGTTAATTCAGTGAGGCACTCGCCAAAGTGTTCCTTCACAGAGTGGAGTATGTATCACTTTGCTGCCTGTTCTTTGCATTCAGTTCTTAACAGCGCTACCTATATGAGACAAGAGGTTAGTTCAATGAGGCACTCGCCACAGTGTTGGTTCACAGAGTGGAGTGTATAGGACATTGCTGCCTGTTCGGCGCATTCAGTTCCTAACAGTGCTACCTAAATGAAACAAGAGGTTAGTTCAATGAGGCACTCGCCACAGTGTTGTTTCACAGAGTAAAGCATATGGCTCTTTGCTGCTAGTTCTAGGCATTCAGTTTTAAACGTGCTACCTAAATGAAACAAGAGGTTAGTTCAGTGAGGCACTCGCCACTGTGTTGCTTCACAGCGTAATGCGAATGGCTCTTTGCTGCTTGTTCTGCGCATTCAGATTTTAACCGTGCTACCTAACTGAAACAAGAGGTTACTTCCATGAGGCCCTCGCCACCGTGTTGTTTCTCAGAGTAAAGCATACGGCTATTTGCTGCTAGTTCTGCGCATTCAGTTTTTAACCGTGCTAAGTGAAACAAGACGTTAGTTCAGTGAGGCACTCGCCAAAGTGTTCCTTCACAGAGTGGAGTATGTAGCACTTTGCTGCCTGTTCTTCGCATTCAGTTCTTAACGGCGCTACCTATATGAGACAAGAGGTTAGTTCAATGAGGCACTCGCCACAGTGTTGGTTCACAGAGTGGAGTGTATAGGACATTGCTGCCCGTTCTGCGCATTCAGTTCCTAACAGTGCTACGTAAATGAAACAAGAGGTTAGTTCAATGAGGCACTCGCCCCTGTGTTGTTTCACAGATAATGCATATGGCTCTTTGCTGCTAGTTCTAGGCATTCAGTTTTAACCTTGTTACCTAAGTGAAACAAGAGTATAGTTCAATGAGGCACTCGTCACTGTGTTGTTTCACAGAGTAAAGCCTATGGCTCTTTGCTGCTTGTTCTGCGCATTCAGGTTTTAAGCGTGGTATCTAAGTGAAACAAGAGGTTAGTTCTGTGAGGCACTCGCCAAAGTGTTCCTCCACAGAGTGGTGTATGTAGCAATTTGCTGCCTGTTCTGCGCATTCAGTTCTTAACCGTGCTAACTAAAAGAAACAAGAGGTTAGTTCAATGAGGCACTCGACACTGTCTTGTTTCACAGAGTAAAGCGTATGGCTCTTTGCTGCTAGTTCTAGGCATTCAGTTTTAAACGTGCTACCTAAATGAAACAAGAGGTTAGTTCAGTGAGGCACTCGCCACTGTGTTGCTTCACAGAGTAATGCGAATGGCTCTTTGCTGCTTGTTCTGCGCATTCAGATTTTAACCGTGCTACCTAAGTGAAACAAGAGGTTACTTCCATGAGGCCCTCGCCACTGTGTTGTTTCACAGAGTAAAGCATACGGCTATTTGCTGCTAGTTCTGCGCATTCAGTTTTTAACCGTGCTAAGTGAAACAAGACGTTAGTTCAGTGAGGCACTCGCCAAAGTGTTCCTTCACAGAGTGAAGTTTGTAGCATTTTGCTGCCTGTTCTGCGCTTTCAGGTCTTAACCGTGCTAACTAAAAGAAACAAGAGGTTAGTTCAATGAGTCACTCGACACTGTCTTGTTTCACAGAGTAAAGCATATGGCTCTTTGCTGCTAGTTCTAGGCATTCAGTTTTAACCGTGCTACCTAAATGAAACAAGAGGTTAGTTCAGGGAGGCACTCGCCACTGTGTTGGTTCACAGAGTAAAGCGAATGGCTCTTTGCTGCTTTTTCTGCGCATTCAGTTTTTAACCGTGCTACCTAAATGAAACAAGAGGTTAGTTCCATGAGGCCCTTGCCACTGTATTGTTTCACAGAGTAAAGCATATGGCTCTTTGCTGCTAGTTCTGCGCATTCAGTTTTTAACCGTGCTATCTAAGTGAAACAAGAGGTTAGTTCTGTGAGGCACTCGCCAAAGTGTTCCTTCACAGAGTGGAGTATGTAGCACTTTGCTGCCTGTTTTTCGCATTCAGTTCTTAACGGCGCTACCTATATGACACAAGAGGTTAGTTCAATGAGGCACTCGCCACAGTGTTGGTTCACAGAGTGGAGTGTATAGGACATTGCTGCCTGTTCTGCGCATTCAGTTCCTAACAGTGCTACCTAAATGAAACAAGAGGTTAGTTCAATGAGGCACTCGCCACTGTGTTGTTTCACAGAGTAAAGCGTATGTCTCTTTGCTGCTTGTTCTGCGCATTCAGCTTTTAACCGTGCTACCTAAATGAAACAAGAGGTTAGTTCAGTGAGGCACTCGCCACTGTGTTGTTTCACAGAGTAAAGCGTATGTCTCTTTGCTGCTTGTTCTGCGCATTCAGCTTTTAACCGTGCTACCTAAGTGAAACAAGAGGTTAGTTCACTGAGGCACTCATCACTGTGTTGTTTCACAGAGTAAAGCGTATGGATCTTTGCTGCCTTTCCTGCGCATTCAGGTTTTAACCGTGCAACTAAGTGAAAAAAGAGATTAGTTCTGTGAGGCACTCGCCAAAGTGTTCCTTCACAGAGTGGAGTATGTAGCAATTTGCTGCCTGTTCTGCGCATTCAGTTCTTAACCGTGCTAACGAAAAGAAACAAGAGGTTAGTTCAATGAGGCACTCGTCACTGTGTTGTTTCCCAGAATAAAGCATATGGCTCTTTGCTGCTAGTTCCGCGCATTCAGTTTTTAACCGTGCTACCTAAGTGAAACAAGAGATTAGTTCACAGAGGCACTCGCCACCGTGTTGGTTCACAGAGTGGAGTGTATAGGACATTGCTGCCTGTTCTGCGCATTCAGTTCCTAACAGTGCTACCTAAATGAAACAAGAGGTTAGTTCAATGAGGCACTCGCCACTGTGTTGTTTCACAGAGTAAAGCATATGGCTCTTTGCTGCTAGTTCTAGGCATTCAGTTTTAACCGTGCTACCTAAATGAAACAAGAGGTTAGTTCAGTGAGGCACTCGCCACTGTGTTGTTTCACAGAGTAAAGCGTATGTCTCTTTGCTGCTTGTTCTGCGCATTCAGTTCTGAACCGTGCTACCTAAGGGAAACAAGAGGTTAGTTCAATGAGGCACTCGTCACTGTGTTGTTTCATAGAGTAAAGCGTACGGCTCTTTGCTGCTAGTTCTGCGCATTCAGTTTTTAACCGTGCTATCTAAGTGAAACAAGAGGTTAGTTCAGTGAGGCACTCGCCAAAGTGTTCCTTCACATTGTGGAATATGTAGCACTTTGCTGCCTGTTCTTCGCATTCAGTTCTTAACGGCGCTACCTATATGAGACAAGACGTTAGTTCAATGAGGCACTCGCCACAGTGTTGGTTCACAGAGTGGAGTGTATAGGACATTGCTGCCCATTCTGCGCATTCAGTTCCTAACAGTGCTACCTAAATGAAACAAGAGGTTAGTTCAATGAGGCACTCGCCACTGTATTGTTTCACAGATAAAGCTTATGGCTCTTTGCTGCTAGTTCTAGGCATTCAGTTTTAACCGTGCTACCTAAGTGAAACAAGAGTATAGTTCAATGAGGCACTCGTCACTGTGTTGTTTCACAGAGTAAAGCGTACGGCTCTTTGCTGCTTGTTCTGCGCATTCAGGTTTTAACCGTGGTATCTAAGTGAAACAAGAGGTTAGTTCTGTGAGGCACTCGCCAAGTGTACCTTCACAGAGTGGAGTGTTTAGCAATTTGCTGCCTGTTCTGCGCATTCAGTTCTTAACCGTGCTAACTGAAAGAAACAAGAGGTTAGTTCAATGAGGCACTCGACACTGTCTTGTTTCACAGAGTAAAGCATATGGCTCTTTGCTGCTAGTTCTAGGCATTCAGTTTTAACCGTGCTACCTAAATGAAACAAGAGGTTAGTTCAGTGAGGCACTCACCACTGTGTTGTTTCACTGAGTAAAGCGTAAGTCTCTTTGCTGCTTGTTCTGCGCATTCAGCTTTTAACCGTGCTATCTTAGTGAAACAAGAGTATAGTTCAATGAGGCACTCGTCACTGTGTTGTTTCACAGAGTAAAGCCTATGGGTCTTTGCTGCCTGTCCTGCGCATTCAGTTGATAACCGTGCTAACTAAAAGAAACGAGAGGTTAGTTCAATGAGGCACTCGCCAGTGTGCCGTTTCAAAGAGTAAAGAACATGGCTCTTTGCTGCTAATTCTAGGCATTCAGTTTTGAACCGTGCTACCTAAATGAAACAAGAGGGTAGTTCAGTGAGGCCCTCGGACTGTGTTGTTCCACAGAGTAAAGCATAAGGCTCTTTGCTGCTAGTTCTGCGCATTCAGATTTTATCCGTGCTATCTAAGTGAAACAAGAGGTTAATTCAGTGAGGCACTCGCCAAAGTGTTCCTTCACAGAGTGGAGTATGTATCACTTTGCTGCCTGTTCTTTGCATTCAGTTCTTAACAGCGCTACCTATATGAGACAAGAGGTTAGTTCAATGAGGCACTCGCCACAGTGTTGGTTCACAGAGTGGAGTGTATAGGACATTGCTGCCTGTTGGGCGCATTCAGTTCCTAACAGTGCTACCTAAATGAAACAAGAGGTTAGTTCAATGAGGCACTCGCCACTGTGTTGTTTCACAGAGGAAAGCATATGGCTCTTTGCTGCTAGTTCTAGGCATTCAGTTTTAACCGAGCTACCTAAATGAAACAAGAGGTTAGTTCAGTGAGGCACTCGCCACTGTGTTGTTTCACAGAGTAAAACCTATGGCTCTTTGCTGCTTGTTCTGCGTATTCAGCTTTTAACCCTGCTCCCTAAGTGAAACAAGAGGTTATTTCAATGAGGCACTCATCACTGTGTTGTTTCACAGAGTATAGCGTACGGCCCTTTGCTGCTAGTTCTGCGCATTCAGGTTTTAACCGTGCTAAGTAAAACAAGAGGTTAGATCTGTGAGGCACTCGCCAAACGTTCCTTCACAGAGTGGAGTATGTAGCACTTTGCTGCCTGTTCTTCGCATTCAGTTCTTAACGGCGCTACCTATATGAGACAAGAGGTTAGTTCAATGAGGCACTCGCCACAGGGTTGGTTCACAGAGTGGAGTGTATAGGACATTGCTGCCCGTTCTGCGCATTCAGTTCCTAACAGTGCTACCTAAATGAAACAAGAGGTTAGTTCAATGAGGCACTCGCCACTGTGTTGTTTCACGGAAAAAGCATATGGCTCTTTGCTGCTAGTTCAGCACATTCAGTTTTTAACCGTGCTACCTAAGTGAAACAAGAGGTTAGTTCACTGAGGCACTCGCCACCGTGTTGGTTCACAGAGTGGAGTGTATAGCACCTTGCTGCCCGTTCTGCGCGTTCAATTCCTAGCATTGCTACCTAAATGAAACAAGAGGTTAGTTCAGTGAGGAATTCCCCACTGTGTTATTTCACAGAGTAAAGCGTACGGCTCTTTGCTGCTAGTTCTAGGCATTCAGTTTTTAACCGTGCTACCTAAATGAAACAAGGGGTTAGTTCAGTGAGGTACTTGGCACTGTGTTGTTGCACAGAGTAAAGCGTACGGCTCTTTGCTGCTTGTTCTGCGCATTCAGTTTTTAACCGTGGTATCTAAATGAAACAGTAGGTTAGTTCAGTGAGGCATTCGCCAAAGTGTTCCTTCACAGAGTTGAGTTTGTAGCATTTTGCTGCCTGTTCTGCGCTTTCAGGTCTTAACCGAGCTAACTAAATGAAACAAGAGGTTAGTTCAATGAGTCACTCGACACTGTTTTGTTTCACAGAGTAAAGCATATGGCTCTTTGCTGCTAGTTCTAGGCATTCAGTTTTAACCGTGCTACCTAAATGACACAAGAGGTTAGTTCAGTGAGGCATTCGCCACTGTGTTGTTTCACAGAGTAAAGCGAATGGCTCTTTGTTGCTTGTTCTCCGCATTCAGTTTTTAACCGTGCTACCTAGGTGAAACAAGAGGTTAGTTCCATGGGGCCCTTGCCACTATGTTGTTTCACAGAGTAAAGCATATGGCTCTTTGCTGCTAGTTCTGCGCATTCAGTTTTTAACCGTGCTATCTAAGTGAAACAAGAGGTTAGTTCTGTGAGGCACTCGCCACAGTGTTGGTTCACAGAGTGGAGTATGTAGCACTTTGCTGCCCGTTCTTCGCATTCAGTTCCTAACAGTGCTACCTAAATGAAACAAGAGGTTAGTTCAATGAGGCACTCGCCACTGTGTTGTTTCACAGAGTAAAGCATACGGCTATTTGCTGCTAGTTCTGCGCATTCAGTTTTTAACCGTGCTAAGTGAAACAAGACGTTAGTTCAGTGAGGCACTCGCCAAAGTGTTCCTTCACATTGTGGAATATGTAGCACTTTGCTGCCTGTTCTTCGCATTCAGTTCTTAACGGCGCTACCTATATGAGACAAGACGTTAGTTCAATGAGGCACTCGCCACAGTGTTGGTTCACAGAGTGGAGTGTATAGGACATTGCTGCCCATTCTGCGCATTCAGTTCCTAACCGTGCTACCTAAATGAAACAAGAGGTTAGTTCAATGAGGCACTCGCCACTGTGTTGTTTCACAGAGTAAAGCGTATGTCTCTTTGCTGCTTGTTCTGCGCATTCAGCTTTTAACCGTGCTACCTAAGTGAAACAAGAGGTTAGTTCAATGAGGCACTCGCCACTGTGTTGTTTCACAGAGTAAAGCGAACGGCTCTTTGCTGCTTGTTCTGCGCATTCAGGTTTTAACCGGGGTATCTAAGTGAAACAAGAGGTTAGTTCTGTGAGGCACTCGCCAAAGTGTACCTTCACAGAGTGGAGTGTTTAGCAATTTGCTGCCTGTTCTGCGCATTCAGTTCTTAACCGTGCTAACTGAAAGAAACAAGAGGTTAGTTCAATGAGGCACTCGACACTGTCTTGTTCCACAGAGTAAAGCCTATGGCTCTTTGCTGCTTGTTCTGCGTATTCAGCTTTTAACCCTGCTACCTAAGTGAAACAAGAGGTTATTTCAATGAGGCACTCGTCAGTGTGTTGTTTCACAGAGTATAGCGTACGGCCCTTTGCTGCTAGTTCTGCGCATTCAGGTTTTAACCGTGCTAAGTAAAACAAAAGGTTAGTTCTGTGAGTCACTCGCAACGTGTTCCTTCACAGAGTGGAGTATGTAGTACTTTGCTGCCTATTCCTCGCATTCAGTTCTTAACGGCGCTACCTATATGAGACAAGAGGTTAGTTCAATGAGGCACTCGCCACAGTGTTGGTTCACAGAGTGGAGTGTATAGGACATTGCTGCCCGTTCTGCGCATTCAGTTCCTAACAGTGCTACGTAAATGAAACAAGAGGTTAGTTCAATGAGGCACACTCCCCTGTGTTGTTTCACAGATAATGCATATGGCTCTTTGCTGCTAGTTCTAGGCATTCAGTTTTAACCGTGTTACCTAAGTGAAACAAGAGTATAATTCAATGAGGCACTCGTCACTGTGTTGTTTCACAGAGTAAAGCGTACGGCTCTTTGCTGCTTGTTCTGCGCATTCAGGTTTTAAGCGTGGTATCTAAGTGAAACAAGAGGTTACTTCCATGAGGCCCTCGCCACTGTGTTGTTTCACAGAGTAAAGCATACGGCTATTTGCTGCTAGTTCTGCGCATTCAGTTTTTAACCGTGCTATGTGAAACAAGTAGTTAGTTCAGTGAGGCACTCGCCAAAGTGTTCCTTCACAGAGTGGAGTATGTAGCACTTTGCTGCCTGTTCTTCGCATTCAGTTCTTAACGGCGCTACCTATATGAGACAAGAGATTAGTTCAATGAGGCACTCGTCACAGTGTTGGTTCACAGAGTGGAGTGTATAGGACATTGCTGCCTGTTCTGCGCATTTAGTTCCCAACAGTGCTACCTAAATGAAACAAGAGGTTAGTTCAGTGAGGCACTCGCCACTGTGTTGTTTCACAGAGTAAAGCGTATGTCTCTTTGCTGCTTGTTCTGCGAATTCAGCTTTTAACCGTGCTACCTAAATGAAACAAGAGGTTAGTTCAGTGAGGCACTCGCCACTGTGTTGTTTCACAGAGTAAAGCGTATGTCTCTTTGCTGCTTGTTCTGCGCATTCAGCTTTTAACCGTGCTACCTAAGTGAAACAAGAGGTTAGTTCAATGAGGCACTCGTCACTGTGTTGTTTCACAAAGTAAAGCGTACGGCTCTTTGCTGCCTGTCCTGCGCAATCAAGTTTTAACCGTGCTATCTAAGGGAAACAAGAGATTGGTTCCGTGAGGCACTCGCCAAACTGTTCCTTCACAGAGTGGAGTATGTAGCAATTTGCTGCCTGTTCTGCGCATTCAGTTCTTAACCGTGCTAACTAAAAGAAACAAGATGTTAGTTCAATGAGGCACTCGTCACTGTGTTGTTTCCCAGAATAAAGCATATGGCTCTTTGCTGCTAGTTCCGCGCATTCAGTTTTTAACCGTGCTAAGTGAAACAAAAGGTTAGTTCAAAGAGGCACTCGCCACAGTGTTGGTTCACAGAGTGGAGTGTATAGCACCTTGCTGCCTGTTCTGCGCATTCAGTTCCTAACAGTGCTACCTAACTGAAACAAGAGGTTAGTTCAGTGAGGCACTTGCCACAGTGTTGTTTCCCAGAGTAAATCGTATGGCTCTTTGCTGCTAGTTCTGTGCATTCAGGTTCTAACCGTGGTATTTAAGTGAAACAAGAGGTTAGTTCAGTGAGGCACTCGCCACAGTGTTGTTTCACAGAGTAAAGCGTACGGCTCTTTGCTGCTTGTTGTGCGCATTCAGGTTTTAACCGTGGTATTTAAGTGAAACAAGAGTTTAGTTCTGTGAGGCACTCGCCAAAGTGTACCTTCACAGAGTGGAGTATGTAGCAATTTGCTGCCTGTTCTGCGCATTCAGTTCTTAACCGTGTTAACTAAAAGAAACAAGAGGTTAGTTCAATGAGGCACTCGACACTGTCTTGTTTCACAGAGTAAAGCATATGCCTCTTTGCTGGTAGTTCTAGGCATTCAGTTTTAACCGTGCTACCTAAATGAAACAAGAGGTTAGTTCAGTGAGGCACTCGCCACTGTGTTGTTACACAGAGTAAAGCGAATGGCTCCTTGCTGCTTGTTCTGCGCATTCAGATTTTAACCGTGCTACCTAAGTGAAACAAGAGGTTAGTTCCATGAGGCCCTCGCCACTGTGTTGTTTCACAGAGTAAAGCATAAGGCTCTTTGCTGCTAGTTCTGCGCATTCAGATTTTATCCGTGCTATCTAAGTGAAACAAGAGGTTAATTCAGTGAGGCACTCGCCAAAGTGTCCCTTCACAGAGTGGAGTATGTAGCACTTTGCTGCCTGTTCTTCGCATTCAGTTCTTAACGGCGCTACCTATATGAGACAAGAGGTTAGTTCAATGAGGCACTCGCCACAGTGTTGGTTCACAGAGTGGAGTGTATAGGACATTGCTGCCTGTTCTGCGCATTCAGTTCCTAACAGAGCTACCTAAATGAAACAAGAGGTTAGTTCAATGAGGCACTCGCCACTGCGATGTTTCACAGAGTAAAGCATATGGCTCTTTGCTGCTAGTTCTACGCATTCAGTTTTAACCGAGCTACCTAAATGAAACAAGAGGTTAGTTCAGTGAGGCACTCACCACTGTGTTGTTTCACAGAGTAAAGCCTATGGCTCTTTGCTTCTTGTTCTGCGTATTCAGCTTTTAACCCTGCTACCTAAGTGAAACAAGAGGTTACTTCAATGAGGCTAAAAAAGGTTGAACTAACCTTTTGTTTCACTTAGCACGGTTAAAAACTGAATGCGCGGAACTAGCAGCAAAGAGCCATATGCTTTATTCTGGGAAACAACACAGTGACGAGTGCCTCATTGAACTAACCTCTTGTTTCTTTTAGTTAGCACGGTTAAGAACTGAATGCGCAGAACAGGCAGCAAATTGCTACATACTCCACTCTGTGAAGGAACACTTTGGCGAGTGCCTCACAGAACTAACCTCTTGTTTCACTTAGATAGCACGGTTAAAACCTGAATGCGCAGGACAGGCAGCAAAGAGCCGTACTCTTTACTCTGTGAAACAACACAGTGATGAGTGCCTCATTGAACTATCCTCTTGTTTCACTTAGGTAGCACGGTTAAAAGCTGAATGCGCAGAACAAGCAGCAAAGAGACATACGCTTTACTCTGTGAAACAACACAGTGGCGAGTGCCTCATTGAACTAACCTCATGTTTCATTTAGGTAGCACTGTTAGGAACTGAATGCGCAGAACAGGCAGCAATGTCCTATACACTCCACTCTGTGAACCAACACTGTGGCGAGTGCCTCATTGAACTAACCTCTTGTCTCATATAGGTAGCGCCGTTAAGAACTGAATGCGAAGAACAGGCAACAAAGTGCTACATACTCCACTCTGTGAAGGAACACTTTGGCGAGTGCCTCACTGAACTAACGTCTTGTTTCACTTAGCACGGTTAAAAACTGAATGCGCAGAACTAGCAGCAAATAGCCGTATGCTTTACTCTGTGAAACAACACAGTGGCGAGTGCCTCATTGAACTAACCTCTTGTTTCATTTAGGTAGCACTGTTAGGAACTGAATGCGAAGAACGGGCAGCAAAGTGCTACATACTCCACTCTGTGAACCAACACTGTGGCGAGTGCCTCACAGAACTAACCTCTTGTTTCACTTAGATAGCACGGTTAAAAACTGAATGCGCAGAACTAGCAGCAAAGAGCCATATGCTTTACTCTGTGAAACAACATAGTGGCAAGGGCCCCATGGAACTAACCTCTTGTTTCACCTAGGTAGCACGGTTAAAAACTGAATGCGCGGAACTAGCAGCAAAGAGCCATATGCTTTATTCTGGGAAACAACACAGTGACGAGTGCCTCATTGAACTAACCTCTTGTTTCTTTTAGTTAGCACGGTTAAGAACTGAATGCGCAGAACAGGCAGCAAATTGCTACATACTCCACTCTGTGAAGGAACACTTTGGCGAGTGCCTCACAGAACTAATCTCTTGTTTCACTTAGTTGCACGGTTAAAACCTGAATGCGCAGGAAAGGCAGCAAAGAGCCGTACGCTTTACTCTGTGAAACAACACAGTGACGAGTGCCTCAGTGAACTAACCTCTTGTTTCACTTAGGTAGCACGGTTAAAAGCTGAATGCGCAGAACAAGCAGCAAAGAGACATACGCTTTACTCTGTGAAACTACACAGTGGCGAGTGCCTCATTGAACTAACCTCTTCTTTCATTTAGGTAGCACTGTTAGGAACTGAATGCGCAGAACAGGCAGCAATGTCCTATACACTCCACTCTGTGAACCAACACTGTGGCGAGTGCCTCATTGAACTAACCTCTTGTCTCATATAGGCAGCGCCGTTAAGAACTGAATGCGAAGAACAGGCAACAAAGTGCTACATACTCCACTCTGTGAAGGAACACTTTGGCGAGTGCCTCACTGAACTAACGTCTTGTTTCACTTAGCACGGTTAAAAACTGAATGCGCAGAACTAGCAGCAAAGAGCCGTACGCTTTACTCTGTGAAACAACACAGTGGCGAATGCCTCACTGAACTAACCTCTTGTTTCATTTAGGTAGCAATGCTAGGAATTGAACGCGCAGAACGGGCAGCAAGGTGCTATACACTCCACTCTGTGAAGCAAAACGGTGGCGAGTGCCTCAGTGAACTAACCTCTTGTTTCACTTAGGTAGCACGGTTAAAAACTGAATGTGCTGAACTAGCAGCAAAGAGCCCTATGCTTTACTCTGTGAACCAACACTGTGGCGAGTGCCTCACTGAACTAACCTCTTGTTTCATTTAGGTAGTACGGTTAAAAACTGAATGTCTAGAACTAGCAGCAAAGAGCCATATGCTTTACTCTGTGAAACAACACCGTGGCGAGTGCCTCACTGAACTAACCTCTTTTTTCATTTAGGTAGCACTGTTAGGAATTGAATGCGCCGAACAGGCAGCAACGTGCTATACACTCCACTCTGTGAACCAACACTGTGGCGAGTTCTTCAATGAACTAACCTCTTGTTTCATTTAGGTAGCACCGTATAAACCTGAATGCTCAGAACTAGCAGCAAAGAGCCGTAGGCTTTCCTCTGTGAAACAACACTGTGGCGAATGCCTCATTGCACTAACCTCTTGTTTCACCTAGGTAGCACGGTTCAAAAATGAAAGCTCAGAGCTAGCAGCAAAGAGCCATACGCTTTACTCTGTAAACACCACAGTGGCGAATGCCTCACTGAACTAACCTCTTGTTTCTTTTAGGTAGCACGGTTAGAACCTGAATGCACAGAACTAGCAGCAAAGAGCCATAGGCTTTCCTCTGGGAAACAAAACTGTGGTGAGTGCTCACTGAACTAACCTCTTGTTTCATTTAGGTAGCACTGTTAGGAACTGAATGCGCAGAACAGGCAGCAAGGTGCTATACACTCCACTCTGTGAACCAACACTGTGGCGAGTGCCTCATTGAACTAACCTCTTGTTTCTTTTAGTTAGCACGGTTAAGAACTGAATGCGCAGAACAGGCAGCAAAGTGATACATACTCCACTCTGTGAAGGAACACTTTGGCGAGTGCCTCACTGAATTAACCTCTTGTTTCACTTAGATAGCAAGGATAAAATCTGAATGCGCAGAACTAGCAGCAAAGAGCCTTATGCTTTACTCTGTGAAACAACACAGTGGCGAGGGCCTCACTGAACAACCCTCTTGTTTCATTTAGGTAGCACGGTTAAAAACTGAATGCCTAGAATTAGCAACAAAGAACCATGTTCTTCACTCTTTGAAACGGCACACTGGCGAGTGCCTCATTGAACTAACCTCTAGTTTCTTTTAGTTAGCACGGTTATCAACTGAATGCGCAGGACAGGCAGCAAAGAGCCATACGCTTTATTCTGTGAAACAACACAGTGACGAGTGCCTCATTGAACTATACTCTTGTTTCACTTAGATAGCACGGTTAAAAGCTGAATGCGCAGAACAAGCAGCAGAGACATACGCTTTACTCTGTGAAACAACACAGTGGCGAGTGCCTCACTGAACTAACCTCTTGTTTCATTTAGGTAGCACGGTTAAAACTGAATGCCTAGAACTAGCAGCAAAGAGCCGTATGCTTTACTCTGTGAAACATCGCAGTGGCGAGTGCCTCATTGAACTAACCTCTTGTTTCATTTAGGTAGCTCTGTTAGGAACTGAATGCGCAGAACAGGCAGCCATGTCCTATACACTCCACTCTGTGAACCAACACTGTGGCGAGTGCCTCATTGAACTAACCTCTTGTCTCATATAGGTAGCGCCGTTAAGAACTGAATGCGAAGAACAGGCAGCAAAGTGCTACATACTCCACTCTGTGAAGGAACACTTTGGCGAGTGCCACACTGAACTAACGTCTTGTTTCACTTAGCACGGTTAAAAACTGAATGCGCAGAACTAGCAGCAAATAGCCGTATGCTTTACTCTGTGAACCAACACTGTGGCGAGTGCCTCACTGAACTAACCTCTTGTTTCACCTAGGTAGCACGGTTAAAAAATGAAAGCGCAGAACTAGCAGCAAAGAGCCATACGCTTTACTCTGTGAAACAACACAGTGGGGAGTACCTCACTGAACTAACCTCTTGTTTCATTTAGGTAGCACGGTTAAAAACTCTATGCGCAGAACAAGGAGCAAAGAGCCATACGATTTACTCTGGGAAACAACACTGTGGCGAGTGCCTCAGTGAACTAACCTCTTGTTTCTTTTAGGTAGCACGGTTAGAACCTGAATGCACAGAACTAGCAGCAAAGAGCCATATGATTTACTCTGGGAAACAACACTGTGGCGAGTGCCTCATTGAACTAACCTCTTGTTTCATTTAGTTAGCACTGTTAGGAACTGAATGCGAAGAACAGGCAGCAAGGTGCTATACACTCCACTCTGTGAACCAATACTGTGGCGAGTGCCTCACTGAACTACCCTCTTGTTTCATTTAGGTAGCGCGGTTAAAAATTGAATGCCTAGAACTAGCAGCAAAGAGCCATAATCTTTACTCTGTGAAACAGCACAGTGGCAAGTGCCTCATTGAACTAACCTCTTGTTTCATTTAGGTAGGAGGGTTAGGAACTGAATGCGTAGATGTAGCAGCAACGTGCGATAGACTCCACTCTGTGAACTAACACTGTGGCAAATGTCTCATTGAACTAAATCCTTGTTTCATTTAGGTAGCACTGTTAGGAACTGAATGCGCAGAACAGGCAGCCACATGCTATACACTCCACTCTGTGAACCAACACTGTGGCGAGTGCCTCACTGAACTAACCTCTTGTTTCACTTAGGTAGCAGTGTGTGAAATTGAATGTGTAGAACTATTAGGGAGGTACATACACTTCACTCTGAGAAACAACACTGAGGGGAATGCCTCATTGTACTAATCTCTTGTGTCAGTAAGTTAGCATTGCGTGAACCTGAATGCGCAGATCGCAGCGAAGTACCATACACTAACTCTGTGAAACAACACTGTGGGGATTGCCTCTTTCAACTAACATTTGTTTCAGTATGGGAGCTGTGTAACTGATTGCACAGGACTAACAGCGAAGTGCCATACTCTCAGCTCTGTGAATCGACACTGTGGGAAATGCCTCAGTCATCTAACATCTTGTTTAAGCATGATAGCTGTGTGAGGAACTGAATGCGCAGAACTAGCGTAAAATGCCATACGCTCCACTCTGTAGAACAACACTGTGGGGAATGCCTAATTCAGCTAGTATCTTCTTTCAGTAAGTTATCAGTGTGTGAAATTGAATGCGTAGAACTAGTAGCGAGCTGCAATACGATCCACTCTGAAACGGCACTGTGCAGAATGTCTAATTCAACTAACATCTTGTTTCAGTAAGTTAAGAGGATGTGGATTCTCATGCACAGAACTAGCAACAACGTGTTTTGCACACTCAACTCTGTGAAACAACATAGTGATGAATGCCTCCATTAACTAACATCTTGTTTCAGTAAGTGAGCATTGTATGGAATCCTAAGGGAGAAGTGCCATACATACAGCTCTGTGAAACAACACTGTGGGGAAAGCCTATTTCAAATAACATCTTGTTTCAGTAAGTTAGCAGGGTACCAAATCCAATATACAGAACTAGAAGCTTAGTGCCCTATACTCAACTCTGTGAAAGAACTCTGTGTGGAAAGCCTCAACCAACTAACATCTTCTTTCAGCAAGTTAGCAGCGTGAGGAACTGAACGCGCAGAACTAGGAGCAAAGTGCCATACGCTCCAGGCTGGGAAATAATATTGGGGGAAAGCCTCCATCAACTGACATCTTGTTTCAGCAAGTTAGCAGAGTGAAGAACTGAATGCGCAGAACTAGGAGCAAAGTGCTATGCGCTCATCTCTGTTAAACAATACTGTGGGGAATGCCTCAACCAACTATTATCTTGTTTCAGTAAGTAATCAATGTGTGAAATTCAATGCGCAGCATTAGTAGCGAGGTACCATATACTTCACTCTGTGAAACAACACTGTGGGGAATGCCTCATTGAACTAAGCTCTTGTTACAGTAATTTAGCATTGCGTGAAACTGAATGCGCAGACCTCGGAGACAAGTGCCTAACACAAAGTCTCTGAAATAACACTGTGGAGCATGCCTCTTTCAACTAAAATCTTGTGCCAGTAAGTTAGCAGTGTGAGGAACTGAATGAGCAGAACTAGCAGTGAAGTGCTATATGATCCAGGCTGTGAAACAATACTGTGGGGAATGCCTCAATCAGCTAACATCTTGTTTCAGCAAGTTAGCAGTGTAAGGAACTGAATGCGCAGAACTAGCAGCCAAGTGCCATACACTCCACAACACTGTGAAACAACAGTGTGGGGAATACCTAATTCAACTAACATCTTGTTTCTGTAAGTTAAGAGGGTGTGGATTCCCGTGAGCAGAACTAGGAGGAAAGTGCTGTGCACTCATCTCTGTGAAACAACACTGTGGGCAATGCCTCAATCAACTAATAACTTGTTTCAGTAAGTTATCAGTGTGTGAAATTGAATGCGCAGAACTAGTAGCGTGGTTCCATAGGCTCCACTCTGTGAGACAAAACTGTAGGAAAGTTTCATTGGAGTAACCTCTTGTTTCAGTAATTTATCAGTGTGTGAAATTGAAT
Source organism: Paguma larvata (assembly GCA_030068075.1). Classification (NCBI taxonomy): domain Eukaryota; kingdom Metazoa; phylum Chordata; class Mammalia; order Carnivora; family Viverridae; genus Paguma; species Paguma larvata. Next base: position 17,437 of record JAINVK010000177.1, read on the forward strand.
GCACAGAACTAGTCGCGAGCTACCATATGCTTCACTCTGTGAAACAACACTGTGGGGAATGTCTCGTTCAAATAACATCTAGTTTCAGTAAGATAGCAGTGTGAGGAACTAAACGTGCAGAACTAGCAGCGAAGTGCAATACGCTCCAGGCTGTGAAACAACACTGTGGGAATGCCTCGACCAACATCTTGTTTCAACCAGTTAGCAGTGTGAGGCACTGAATGCACAGAACTAGCAGAGAAGTGCCATACGCTCCACTCTGAAACAACACTGTGGAGAAGCCTAATTCAACTAGCATCTTGTTTCTGTAAGTTAAGAGTGTGTGGATTCCCATGATCAGAACTAGGAGCAAAGTACTATGCACTCATCTCTGTGAAACAACACTGTGGGGAATGCTTCCTTCAACTAATATCTTGTTTCAGTAAGTTACCAGTGTGTGAAATTGAATGCTCAGTACTACTAGCGAATTGTCATAAGCTTCACTCTGTGAAACAACACCTTGGGGACTGTCTCATTGAACGAACCTCTTGTTTCTGTAAATTAGCATTGTGAGAAACTGATTGCGCAGACCTCGCAGCGAAGTGCCACACACTCAACTCTGTGAAACAACACTGTGGAAAATGCCTCTTTCGCGTACCATCTAGTTTCGGTAAGTTAGCAGTGTGAGGACCTGAATGCACAGAACTAGCCGCGAAGTGCCATATGCTCCAATCTGTGAAGCAACACTGTCGGGAATGCCTCATTGAATAAACATCTTGTTTCATTAAATTAAGAGGGTGTGGATTCCCATACACAGAACTAGCAGCGAGGTGCTATGGACTCAACTCTGTGAATCAACACGGTGGGGAATGCCTCAATCAACTAACATCTTATTTCAGCAAGTCAGCGGTGTGAGGAACTGAATGCGCAGAACTAGCAGTGAAGTGCCATACGCTCCAGGCTGTGAAACAACCCTGTAGGGAATGCCTCTTTCAACTATCCTCTTGTTTCAGTAAGTTAGCATTGTATGAAATTGAAGGCGCAGACCTAGCAGCGAAGTGCAACAGGCTCAGTTCTGTGAATCAGCACTGTGGGGAATGCCTCATTTGACTAACGTTCTGTTTCAGTAAGGTAGCAGTGTGTGGATCCAACGCGCACGTCTTGGAGAGAATTGCACTTACTCAACTCTTTGAAACAACACTGTGCGGAATGCCTCTTTCAATAACATCTTGTGACAGTAAGTTAGCAGTGTGAGGACCTGAATGCGCAGAACTAGCAGCGAAGTGCCATACACTCCATTCTGCGAAACGACACTGGGGGGAATTCCTCATTCAACTAAAGTCTTGTTTCAGTAAGTTAGCAGTGTGTGGAATGGATTGAGTAGAACTAGCAGTGAAGTGCCATCTACTGAACTCTGTGAAAATACACGGTGTGGAATGCCTCCTTCAGCTAACATCTTGTTACAGTAGCTGAGCAACGTATGGAATCCAAAGCGCAGAACTAGCAATGAATGCCGTATTCTCCACTCTGTGAAAGAACATTGTAGGGAATGTCTCATTCAACTAACTTCTCGTTTCAGTGAGTGAGCAGCGTATGGAATCCAATGTGCAGAACTAGAAGTGAAGTGCAATATACTCAACTCTGGGATGGAATACTGTGGAGAAAACAAACTTCACCAAACATCTTGTTTCAGCAAGTTAGTAGTGTGGGATATCAAACGTGCAGAACCAGCAGCGAGGTGCCATACACTCAACTCTTTGAAACAATATTGTGGGGAATACCTCCTTTCACTAACATCTTGTTTCAGTAAGTCAGCAGTGTATGGATTCCAATGGACAGAAGGAGCGAAGTGCAATTCACTTAACTCTTTGAAACAACAGTGTGCGGAAGGCCTCCTTCAACCAACATCTTGTTTCAGCAAGTTAGCAGTGTGTGGAATCCAAATCGCAGATCTTGGAGCGAAGTGCCATACCCTCAACTCTGTACAATAACACTGTGCGGAGTGCCTCAATCAACTAACACCTTGTTTCAGCATGTTAGCAGTGTGTGGAAGTGAATGTGCAGAACTAGCAGCGAAGTGCCATACTCTCAACTCTGAAGCAAAACCGAGGGGAATGTCTCATTCAACTAACGTCCTGTTTCAATAAAGTAGGAATTTGTTGAGTAACATTCACAGAAATAGGAGCAAAGTGCCATACGCTCAACTCTGTAAAACAACACTGTGGGGAATGCCTCCTTCAATTAACATCTTTTTTCAGTAAGTTCAGGGCGTGGCATCCCATGCGCAGAACCCGAAGCCAAGCACCATTCACTCAACTCTGGAATACAACGCTGTGGGGAATGTTAGATGTTAACTAACATCTTGTTTCAGGAAATGAGCGGTGGATGGAATCCATTGCGCAGCAATAGTTGCGAGGTCCAACACCCTCTACACTGAAAAAGCACTGTGGGGAATGCCTCCTTTCACTAACATTTTGTTTCAGTAAGTGAGCAGTGTTTGAAATCCATAGCGCAGAACTAGCACTGATGGTCTGCCACACACTCAACTCTGTGAAACAACACTGTGAGGAATGCATCATTCAACTAACATCTTGGTTCAGGAAGTGAGGAGTGTTTTGAATGCCATTCGCAGAACTAGGAGCGGAGTGCAATGCACTCAATTGTGTCAAACAACACTGTTGGGAATGCATCAATCAACTGACATCTTGTTTCAGAGTGAGTAGTTTATTGAATCCCATGCATCCCATGCCCAGCACTAGGAGCATAGTGCAATACACTGAACTTAGTGAAACAACAATGTTCGGAACACATTATTGAACAAGCATCTCGTTTCAGTAGGTCCGAAGTGTTGAATCAAACTCATGCGCAGAAATACAAGCTAACTGCAATGCACTCAATTCCGGTAACCAACACTGCGGGGTATGCATCATTCAATCAACATCTTCTTTCAGTAAGTTCAATTCCAGGCACAGAACTAGGAGCGAAGTGCCATACACTCAACTCTGTGAAACAAGAGTGATGGGAAAGTATCACTCAACTAACATCTGGTTTCAGTAAGTTAGTAGTGTATTGAATCCCATGCGCCGAACAAGGAGCTAAGTGCCGTGCACTCAAATCTGTGAATCAAGACTGTAGGGAATGCATCATTCAAGTACCATCTTCCTTCATTAAGTTACTAGTGTGTTGAATCCTTTCCAAAGAACTAGGAGCGAAGTGAAATGCACTCAACTCTGTGAAATAACACTGTGGGGAATGCATCATTCAACTGACACCTTGTTTCAGTAAGTTAGTGGTGTATTGGATCCCAGGCCCAGAACTAGAAGCGAGCGTCAATACACTGAAATCGTGAAACAACACTGTGCAGAACACATCTTGGAATTAACATCTCGTTTCAGTCAGTTAGTAGTGTGTTGAATTCCATGAGCAGAGCTAGGAGCAAAGTGCCATACATTCAACTCTATGAGAAAACACTCAGGGGAATGCATCATTCAACTGATACCTTGTTTCAGTAAGTTAGTAGTTTGTTGAATCCCATGCACAGAACTAGGAACAACGTGTCATACACTCCACTCTGTGAAACCACACTGTGATCATCATTTGACTACCCTCATGTGTCACTAGGTGAAGAGTTTTTAAATCCCCTGCAAGGACTAAGGGAAATGCCATATTCTCAACTCTGTTCATCAACATTGTGGAGATTGCATCATTCAAGTAACATCTTGTTTCACGAAAATGGGTGTGTTTGAAAACGTGTGCCCGGATCTTGGAGGGAAGTACCATATACTCGTTTTGTCAAAGAACACGGTGGGCAATGCTTCATTCATCTGATGCCTTGGTTCACTGTGTTAGTAGCGTTTGAAATCCAGGAAGGAGGTGTCCTCTTCTAAGGGCCAGATTGCCAGCAGCTGGTGATGGGCCTCCCTTCTCCATATTTCACTTCCTCCAAGGTCTCTAGGACTCCAGCCCTCCTTATCCATCTTGACACATCTTTGATCTCTTGCATAACAAGGTTCTTTCTCCCATCCATCTCGGTCAGTGTCTCAAGAGTCCTATCATCTGCTTTCCCCCTGGGGGTCTGGTCCTGTCCTTGTGTTCTGGGAGAGGTTTGGCCACAGGGCTCCTTCTTCATTAACTCACTGGGTTTCAAAAGATGTGACCATTCAGATGCACAGGGCATTGGAAGGCAACCAGCAGAGGATGTTTGGGGTGTGAGCGGACAGAGATTTGAGCAGGGAGCTGGCCTCCTTCGGGGCCGAAGGCAAATGAAGCCAGGCATCTTCGTTCCAAGTGGATCCCTATTCCCACTGGAAATGTCGAGCTTTAGCCCATCTCATGCCCATATCTTTCCCCTTTCTGTATTTCTGACCATTTATGTTTGTCTCTCTTAGGACCCCTGGAGCCATCACTCACGCAGCTGGCATCGCTGGGTAGGCTACAAAATCGCCCTCTGCTCTTGTGTTCAGTGAGTGTGCTCAGGCTCTGCTCTACCAGAGGAAAGATGACCCAAGAAAGATGTCCCTGTGTGGCTGGTGCTTCGCCTGCTCTGCTATGGAGCATGAAGGGGACCCTGATTGGCTCCCTGACCTGGATGATTGCTTTCCTTCATTCTGGAATGCAGCCAGATGGCCCATGGGCAGTAGGCATGAGGAGGGTGTCGGCATTGGAAGAGCCTTTGCCAGGAATTAAGGAATCAGGCCCTTGTTGCAGATTCCTGAGCAAGAGCCCTCCAAAGCTAGTAGCTCCAGCTCCAGCACTGCTGGCTCCCTCGACTGATGGGAAAAGTGGCAGGGAGAGACCAAGCCAGAAACTGAGCCTCCTCAAGAAAGAAGGCATGCTTCCTGCTCACAGAGTTGCCACGTAGAAAGAATCCTTCAGAGTGCTCTTTTGGCCTTAGCCCACAGGACTCTCTTATTCGCAATACAAGCTGGTTGATAGGAGAGTGCACTGCATACTTCATTCTCAACTTTCTCCAAGTCATGTGTGATGAAGAACTCTGGCAGGCAATGGTGTGCCTGCATTGCCACCCCTGAGCTCTTTTGAGGAGAGACAGTTTGCATGGAAACTCTTCTGAGACAGTGTCTCAGCCTGGGGCTTTGGTGGTGTTTTTGTGATGGTGATAGAGATGTTGCATTTGTCCCCTCTGAGTTTTGTATCAGAATGATGTGGCCCTCCCTAAACCCAGGGTGTGTGCAGGCAGCCAGGGAGAATGCTTGTGGGGAGGCTAACGAACGTCCATGGAGCGGAGGTGAGTTCCAAGCCTTTCCTGGGCCAAGGCAGGGCTCGCAGAGTCTGATATTCCGGAGGACAACTGACCCCCTGTCCCTGAGCCCTTGGTGCTGGGAAGGCCACAGTACCGTGGCAATGAGTAGTCACATGGACCCTGCCCCTAACGGCTGGAGCTACCCTCAATCGGAAGAACAGACAGTCTGTGCATGCTCCATGCAGCAGTCAGCATGCTCCATGACCTGATCAGTGCACTGAAAGCCTTTAGAATATATTCTGCACCAAGGCCTCGTTCCCACCTCTAGACCATTACATGGAAGGACCCTCTTTGCATCTTGGAACCTCTGCTGCCCCTCTCGATGAATATGATGGACAGAAACACACCAGAAGTCAACATTCCCCTCTATTTCTTAAGGAAGGATGTGGGCCTCTGGCTCACAGGGCTCCACAGAGCATCCTTTGGAACACTCCTGTAGCAAAAGCCCCCAAATGGTCCCTGTGATCCCTGAGCTGGCCTGCTTATGAATACATTGTGCTAGTCAAGTTCAATTCAACATGAAGAACTCTGGGCCTCGGTGGATCCAGTTTCATAGCACAGGTTTATCATCCATCAAGGACCGTCGTGGGGTCCATACAAATTCAGCCTTTCAGAGTGCTATCTCCGGCTTGCAGATGCCCAAAGGGGACAAGCCCTTAAGACTGTGGGAAAGCTGGAGAGAAAGGAGCCCAGGCCTTTTGGTTTCAGGACTACATGGACATTCAGAGCACTAGGACATCAAAAGGAGTCCAGTCGAGAGCTGTTTTTGGCCAGGCAGGGCCAGACGTATTAGCGGGGAGCTGGCTTCCTTGCTGGACCTAGGGGAATTGAGAGAAACATCTCCATTGCACATGGATCACATTCCCATTGCATTGCAGGCCCTTTGGTCCTGGCTGAAGTCATTCCTGTGCTTCTGACTGCCTCTTCATTCACCCTTAGGTGCCATGGAGCTGGCATTCACCGAGCAGGCATCCGGGGATGGGCGTCCAGTGGGAGCTGGGTCTCTTGCTCAATAACAGCCATGAGCATCGGGTATCCCAAAGGAGAATAGCCTCCTATTCCTGAGCTTGGTGCTTGGCTGTCGGAAGCAAGGGGTGGAGGGGGGGGCGGGTGGCTAGAGTGGAAGCAGCTCATCTCCTTGCTCTGCCTGTTTGAGGTGTGTTCCTTCTGAAAAGCAGCCAGTTCACACTGGAGCAGTAGGCTCCAGAAGCTGGTCAGCACACAAAAGCCCTAGACACTAAGAGGGAACCACTTCCCCTCTCCACACTTTGGCGCCACAGCTGAGGGAAGCTCGCAGATACAGCACTGTCACTGCCTACTCCACTTCATGATGGGAAAAGTCAGAAATGCAGACCAATTCCCAGGGCTCTCCGGGTCCTTCTGAAAGAAGGCAGATCTGCTGCTGACAAGGCTCCCGCACAGAGACACTAGATGGCGCCGTTGCCTAAGCCATCAGTGTTCTTTTTCTTCTTCAGGCCAGATTGCTGGCAGCTGAAGCTGGGCACTTCCTTTTCCATATTTTCCTTCAATCCAGGTCTGCAGAACTCCTGCCATCCTGAATCATCGGGACACATCTTTACTCTCATATAGAAACAGGGTTCTTGTCACAACTGTTACTTCAGAGTAACGTACTCAAGAGTCCTATCTGAAGAGAGCGTTTTTCAGTTTCTTGTCCTAAGTGACAGCCCTGCATTAGTTTGAAGCCAGTTCTCTCTTCTGCTAAACATAGAGGGGTACTGTGTTAGAGGTAGTGTGCCCCAGACTTCGGCTTACTGTGAACCTTGTTAAGGGTTATCATTGCTGAGAATTCTGTTTTGATTGCTGTTTGCTGTGAACACTGTGAAACTTTTCTTGGGGTGCTGTGAGGCCTGTTTCGTTTGCTATGTATTAGACTAAGTTGCTGTATGTTAAATCTTGTTAGGCATTTGAGTTAGAGACTTCGGAATGCACTAGACTCCTGACCCATTTGCTGTGATTGCTGTGAACCCTGTTTGCTGTGTTCGAGAATTGCCATGTTGTGAAAGTATAGTGCTGTTAAGGCTAAGGCCACTCCATTTTGGTTAAAGTTCCATCTTAGAGTAGTTCTGGGCCCCGAGTTCCAGGAAAACGAGTCACCCTGGACTCTGCCCCGGGTTCCAAGAAACAGAGTAGCCAAAAGGCCGGACCCAGATTAGCAGACACAGTCACCACCCGGGCTGGGACTGGACCCTGATTAGCAGACCCTGCCTCCACCTTGAGTTCCAGGGAAACCACAGGAAGTCAGATTCCTAGAATAGCCCCTGGCAAAACTAATCAGTGTCCAGCCCACACACGCTGACCATTTGATTCTGCGCGGGACCCCCAAGCTAAGCTAATCCATAGCTAGCCCGCACCCGCCAAGTATGAAATACTCAATGAGAAACTAGCCCGCGAAATCCAATCCATCAATTCAAAGGATCCCCATTCCCGCCCAAAAAGTGTACTCAAACCCTCATAAAAAGCCTGTGTAAACCTGGCTCAGGGCTCTTGCCACTGCACCGCTGCGTCGGGAGGTGCAAGAGTCCGAGCTTGAGCTTCGAATAAAGACCCTTTGCGTTTGCATCAGTCCCGGCTCCCCGGCGGTCTTCTTGGGATCCAGAATTTGGGCACAAAAATTGGTGCGTTGGCCGGGAATCCCCGAGACCCCCAGGGACCCCAGAACTGAAGGGTCCTGCACCGGTCAATGAGTCTGTGTTTTGTTGTCCTGTCTGTCTGTGCTGTTTGCTAAGTCTGTGCTGCTCAAGTGAGCCTATGAAAGTGAAAAGGGAGCTCCCGTGGTATCTGGGCCAGCAAAAGACCTAAGGGGACGTGCTGTTGGGTTGCTGGCGGGGGAGTTCTGGGAGACGTCCTGAACCCCCTTCTGGAGGGTCGTCCTCGTTCTTCAGGAGAGGATGAACCACTCATCCATAAAAGGTCCTCGTTCTTCAAGAGAGGACAAACCCCCTGTCTGTACGTCCTCGTTCTTCAGGAGAGGACAAACCCCCTGTCTGTAAGTCCTTGCTCTTCAGGAGAGGACAAACCCCCTGTCTGTAAGTCCTCATTCTTCAGGAGAGGACAAACCCCCTGTCTGTAAGTCCTCGTTCTTCAGGAGAGGACAAACCTCTTGTCTGAAAGTCCTCGTTCATCAAGAGAGGACAAACCCCTTGTCTGAAAGTCCTCGTTCTTCAGGAGACGACAAACCCCTTCTCTGTAGAAGTCCTCGTTCTTCAGGAGAGGACAAACTGCTTATCTGGGAAAGCCCTCATGCTTCCCGAGAGAAGCAGAACAGGGCACTCATAGACTATCGCCCCTCAGATCACTTTCGGTTTTGTTTAAAGGAGCACAGAGGAAAATTCCTTGGCTGTTGTGACTTTCTGTTATGTGTTGACTTCGTGTTTGTGACTCTTTGCACTGACGATATAGAACAGACTGTGACGACTCCTCTTTCTCTCATGACGAAGCATTTTAAAGATGTTAAGAGCCGGGCTCACGACCTGAGCCTTGAAATTAAAAGAGAAAAATTCATAACTCTTTGTTCCTCCAAGTGGCCATCGCTGAACGTCGGATGGCCACCCGAGGGCACCTTAAACTTACCTATTCTCTTACAGGTTAAGCAGGTCATCTTCTGGCCAGGGCGTCAGGGACACCCAGACCAGATCCCCTATGTCTTGACATGGCAGGATCTGATTGAGACTCCCCCTGTTTGGTTAAAGCCCTTCCTCCGCCCGCCGATGACATCCACCAAAAGTGTTCTCGCTCTGCAGGAGCGGGAATCCCCTATGGGAACCCCTACCCCACGCACCAGGCCATCAGCCCTGCTTTACCCCGTACTCCAAAATGAGTCTGATGAGGAGATACTGCTTCCCCCGCCCTATCAGCCACAAGTGCAGCCTGGTGGCACTGCTGCGGAAGGTGCCGAAAGTCAAGCGGCACCAGATATTGGGGCACCTGCTAGGACAGGCCCTGCTGCAGGGACTCGGGGGAGGGCCCATAGAGTAACACAATCCCCGCAGGGACCAGCTAACTCTACCATCCTTCCCCTGTGAGCAATAGCTCCCCCGGACGGGGCAAGGAACCAAATGCTGTATTATTGGCCTTTTGCTACTAGCGATTCATATAACTGGAGGACCCAAAATTCCAAATTCGCAGAAAATCCTAAAGATGGAATCAACTTGTTAGACACTGTTTGTTCACCCATCAGCCCACCTGGGACGACTGCCAGCAGTTGTTGCAGGTCCTCTTCACTACAGAAGAGCGTGAGAGGACCCAGACAGAGGCCCAAAAACTGGTTTTGGGCAACAACGGACAGCCAACTGCAGACCATCAATGCTGTTTTTCCCCTTTCGCGCCCCAGTTGGAATTTCAATATGACTAGAGGTAAGGAGAGGCTCCCGGTTTAACGCCAGACTCTAATGGCAGGTCTCAGGGCAGCTGCACGAATGCCCACCAATTTGGCCAAGGTAGGGGATGTCCAACACGGTAAGGACCAAAGTCCAGCTGCCTTTCTAGAACGGGTCATGGAAGCATTTAGGCAGTACACCCCCATGGACCCAATGGCACCTGAAAATAGGGCAGCAGTAATAATGGCATTTGTGAATCAGGCAGCACCAGATATTAGAAAAAAGTTACAGAAAATAGGCAGGCTAGGAGAAAAGAGCATACAGGACCTGATGGCGGTGGCAGAAAGGGTTTACAACAACAGAGAAGACCCAGAGCAAAAGCAGACCAGGGAGAACGATCGACAGACCCAAAACCTGGCTAAGATACTCATAGCTGCCACCACAAGCGGTCCTCGAGAGAGAGAGTCACAACTTCGGGGGATTTTGACGGAACCAATTCCAGGTAAGGACCCCCGTCCCTCAGGGCGTCGCCTAAACTCAAACCAATGTGCCTATTGTAAAGAAAAAGGACATTGGATACGCAGTTGCCCCAAGAGAAACCCCAAGCTCCAGGTGCCCAGATCCTGGAGATCAAGAAAATAGATGACTAGGGGTGTCGGGCTTCGGCCCCCCTCCCCGAACCCAGGGTAACCCTCAAAGTGGAGGGGCAACCTGTTGACTTCCTCGTAGATACTGGAGCTCAACATTCAGTTTTAATAAAGCCGCATGGCCGGCTATCTAATAAGACTTCCTGGGTGCAGGGGGCAACTGGTCTAAACCAATACTCATGGACTACACGAAGAACAGTGGACCTAGGCGTGGGCCGGGTATCCCACTCGTTCATGGTCATCCCAGATTGCCCCTACCCCCTGCTCGGACGTGACCCATTATCAAAAGTAGGAGCCCAGATCAGTTTCCATCCAGAGGGAGCCAAAGTTATGGACAGTGGGGGACGTCCAATCCAAGTCCTCACAGTCAGCCTCCATGATGAACATCGCCTCCACCAGATCTCATCCCCTCCCATGTTGGACATAGATAATTGGCTAAAACAGTACCCGCAGGCCTGGGCAGAAACTGGGGGAATGGGACTAGCTAAACATAGGCCAGCGGTCTATATAGAACTAAAGCCAGGTGCAGATCCAGTCAGAGTCCGGCAGTACCCAGTGTCCCTGGAAGCCCGCCTAGGAATCACCCCCCGCATCTGGAGACTGCTAAAAGAAGGCATCCTAAGACCCTGCCAGTCAGCCTGGAATACCCCCTTGCTTCCGGTACGTAAACCACACACCAATGACTATAGGCCAGTACAGGACCTCAGAGAAGTTAACAAGCGGGTCATAGACATTCATCCCACAGTCCCTAGCCCCTACACCCTCCTCAGCTCCTTGGCCCCAACGCGAACCTGGTATACGGTGTTAGATTTGAAAGATGCTTTTTTCAGCCTGCCCCTGGCCCCAAAAGGCCAGGACTTGTTTGCATTCGAGTGGACCGATCCTGAGGAAAGGATCCACGGACAGCTGACTTGGACAAGATTGCCACAAGGATTTAAAAACTCCCCCACCATCTTTGATGAGGCGCTCCATGAAGACTTGGGTGAGTTTCGAACCCAGCACCCGGACTTAACATTATTGCAGTATGTAGATGACTTATTGATGGCAGCTGAAACTCAAGCAGCCTGCTTCCGAGGTACCAAGAGCCTATTACAGATGCTGGGGGACCTCGGATATCGGGCATCAGCAAAGAAGGCACAAATCTGCAAGACGGAGGTAAGCTACCCGGGCTACAAATTAAAAGATGGCCAGAGATGGTTAACAGAGGAAAGGAAAGAAACTGTGTTAAAAATTTCAACCCCCCAAAACGCACGTCAAGTGCGAGAGTTCCTTGGAACTGCCGGGTTCTGCCGCCTCTGGATTCTGGGTTTTGCAGAGCTCGCTAGACCCCTTTATGAAGCAGCCAAAGAAAGCAAAAAGTTCCAATGGACCGAGGCTACGGGGATGGCTTTCAAACGCCTCAAGGAGGCACTGCTGTCCGCCCCAGATTTAGCGCTCCTGGACTTGACTAAACCATTCCACCTCTATATAGATGAAAATAAGGGGATAGCAAAGGGGGTCCTGATGCAGTCCCTAGGGCCTTGGAAGAGGCCTATTGCTTACCTCTCCAAGAAATTGGACTCCGTGGCAGCCGGATGGCCCCCATGCCTGCGGATCATAGCAGCAGTAGCCATGCTAGTAAAAGATGCCAACAAACTTACTTGGGGACAAGAGTTATACATAATAACTCCCCATGCCATAGAGGGAATACTCCAACAGCCACCAGACAGATGGCTAAGCAATGCCCGCCTCACCCATTATCAAGGGCTCCTGCTAAATCCTGCCAGAATTGTTTTTCAGCGCCCCCCCCCCCCCGCTACCTTGAACCCAGCAACCTTACTGCCAGCACCAGACCTAGATTCACCTCTCCATGACTGCACAGAAATCTTGGCCCAGGTCCATGGGGTCCGCGAGGATCTGCAGGACCAGCCGCTGCCCAACGCTGAGGTCACCTGGTACACGGACGGCAGCAGCTACATCAAGGACGGAATAAGGTATGCGGGGGGCAGCAATTACGACTGAGACTGAGACTGTTTGGGCAGAGCCTCTGCCGGCGGGCACCTCTGCCCAACGGGCTGAACTTGTAGCCTTAACCAAGGCACCGACTTTGGGGAAGGACAAGAGACTGAACGTGTTCACTGATAGCACGTATGCCTTTGCCACGGCCCACGTTCATGGGGCCATTTACAGAGAGAGAGGGCTATTGACGGCAGAGGGAAAGACTATTCAAAACAAAGACGAAATACTAGCTCTCTTAAGGCACTCTGGCTGCCTAAACAACTGGCCATAATACACTGCCCAGGCCACCAGAAACCAACCACACCTGTGGCCAAAGGCAATAACTTGGCCGATCAGGTAACCCGAGAGGTGGCTTTGCAGGTGGACTGTGCCTTAATGACCACCCTACCAGACCCCGGCCAGGCAGCTTGCCGGTAACTCCTAGCTTCACCAAGGAGGACCTCGACTGGATTAAGAAGTTACTCTTGACCCAGTGCCTCCACGGATGGTGGAGAGCAGCAGACTGCAGCATAATTCTCCCAGAAGAGATGGGGAACAAAAGTCCTATCCAAGATGCACCGAGCCACCCATATGGGCACAAGGAAAATGCAAGACTTAGTGAGACGTGCCAGGATCACCATTAAAGACTCCAGGACAAAAATCGAACAGATAGTCGCTAGCTGCAAAGCTTGCCAATTAACTAACGCCAGCAGAAATGAAAAGAACTCTGGCTCCAGGGCTCGTGGAACCAGACCAGGAGCCTACTGGGAGGGAGACTTCACTGAGGTAAAGCCTGGAAAATATGGATATAATATTTATTATTGTTTGTAGACACTTTTTCAGGATGGGTAGAAGGCCTCTTTCCTACGAAACATGAGACTGCACAAGTGGTAGCCAAAAAGATGTTAGAAGACATCATGCCAGGATTCCCTACCTTGGTAGGATCAGATAATGGGACCAGCTTTCGTCTCAAAGGTAATACAGGGGATGGCACAGTTTCTTGGGGCTGATTGGAAATTACATTGTGCATATAGACCCCAGAGCTCAGGCCAAGTAGAAAGAATGAATAGAACCTTAAAAGAGACCTTAACTAAATTGATCATGGAGACTGGCGGTGACGGGTGTCTCTCCTCCCCTTTGCCCTTTACAGGGTTAGAAACTCCCCCTATAAACTGGCACTAACTCCCTTTGAAATCATGTATGGGGTGCCCCTCCTATACTCCCCAACCCTACAGTCTAATGTGTTCACTGAACTGATGATCATGAGCTTCTTATTTCCCTGAGGGAACTCCAGCGCACCCACCAGGAGGTCTGGCCCAGACTAAAAGCCATCTATGAGACTGGGCCCCCACCTGAGCCACATCGCTACCAACCTGGAGACTGGGTATACATGCGGAGACATCAGCAGGAGACCCCTCCAACCGCAATTGAAAGGACCCTACATTGTGATCCTCACCACACCCACCGCCCTCAAAGTCGAAGGGATTGCTACCTGGATCCACTACACCCACGCCCGACCAGCTGACCCGTTCGCAGTTCCAGAGGACT
>JAINVK010000178.1:0-27063 GCA_030068075.1 Paguma larvata
GAACTAACCTCTTGTTTCACTTAGATAGCAAGGTTTAAAAACTCAATGCACAGAACTAGCAGCAAAGAGCCATACGCTTTACTCTGTGAAACAACACAGTGGCGAGTGCCTCACTGAACTAACCTCTTGTTTCATTTAGGTAGCAATGCTAGGAATTGAATGCGCAGAACGGGCAGCAAGGTGCTATACACTCCACTCTGTGAACCAACCCTGTGGCGAGTGCCTCATTGATCTAACCTCTTGTTTCATTTAGGTAGTGCCGTTAAGAACTGAATGCGAAGAACAGGGAGCAAAGTGCTACATACTCCACTCTGTGAATCAACACTGTCACGAGTGCCTCATTGAAATAACCTCTTGTTTCCCTTAGGTAGCACGGTTAAAAACTGAATGCGCAGAACCAGCAGGAAAGAGCCATACGCTTTAATCTGTGAAACAACACAGTGGCGAGGGCCTCACTGAACTAACCTCTTGTTTCATTTAGATAGCACTGTTAGGAACTGAATGCGCAGAACAGGCATCAACGTGCTATACACTCCACTCTGTGAACCAACACTGTGGCGAGTGCCTCAATGAACAAACCTCTTGTTTCAATTAGGTAGCACGGTAAAAACCTGAATGCGCACAAAAGCGGAAAGAGTCATAGGCTTTCCTCTGTGAAACAACACTGTGGCGAGTGCCTCACTGAACTAACCTCTTGTTTCATTTAGGTAGCACGGTTTAAAGACTGAATGCGCAGAACCAGTATCAAAGAGCCATACGCTTTACTCTGTGAAACAACACAGTGGCGAGTGCCTCACTGAACTAACCTCTTGTTTCATTTAGGTAGCACCGGTTAAAGGCTGAATGCGCAGAACCAGTATCAAAGAGCCATACGCTTTACTCTGTGAAACAACACAGTGGCGAGTGCCTCACTGATTCTAACCTCTTGTTTCATTTAGGTAGCACTATTAGGAACTGAATACGCCGTACAGGCATCAACGTGCTATACACTCCACTCTGTGAACCAACACTGTGGCGAGTGCCTCATTGAACTAACCTCTTGTTTCCCTTAGGTAGCACGGTTAAAAACTGAATGCGCAGACCAGCAGCAAAGAGCCATACGCTTTACTCTGTGAAACAACACAGTGGCGAGGGCCTCACTGAACTAACCTCTTGTTTCATTTAGGTAGCACGGTTAAAAACTGAATGCGCATAACCAGCAGCAAAGAGCCATACGCTTTACTCTGTGAAACAACACAGTGACGAGTCCCTCACTGAACCAGCCTCTTGTTTAATTTACATAGCACGGTTAAAAACTGAATGCCTAGAACTAGCAGCAAAGAGCCTTAAGTTTTACTCCTGTGAAACAACACAGTAGCGAGTGCCTCACTGAACTAACCTCTTGTTTCATTTAGATAGCACTGTTAGGAACTGAATGCGCAGAACAGGCATCAACGTGCTATACACTCCACTCTGTGAACCAACACTGTGGCGAGTGCCTCAATGAACAAACCTCTTGTTTCATTTAGGTAGCACGGTAAAAAACCTGAATGCGCACAACAAGCGGCAAAGAGTCATAGGCTTTCCTCTGTGAAACAACACTGTGGCGAGTGCCTCACTGAACTAACCTCTTGTTTCATTTAGGTAGCACGGTTAAAGACTGAATGCGCAGAAACCAGTATCAAAGAGCCATACGCTTTACTCTGTGAAACAACACAGTGGCGAGTGCCTCACTGAACTAACCTCTTATTTCATTTGGGTCGCGCTGTTAAGAACTGAATGCGAAGAACAGGGAGCAAAGTGGTACATACTCCAGTCTGTGATGGAACACTTTGTCGGGTGCCTCATTGAACTAACCTCTTGTTTCAATTAGGTAGCACAGTTAAAAACTGAATGCTTAGAACTAGCAGCAAAGAGCCATAGGCTTTCCTCTGTGAAACAACACAGTGGCGAGTGCCTCACTGAACTAACCTCTTGTTTCATTTAGGTAGCACGGTTAAAAACTGAATGCCTAGAACTAGCAGCAAAGAGCCTTACGTTTTCCTCTGTGAAACAACACAGTTGTGAGTGCCTCACTGAACTAACCTCTTGTTTCCTTTAGGTAGTACTGTTAGAACTGAATGCGCCGAACAGGCAGCAAC
This sequence comes from Paguma larvata, assembly GCA_030068075.1. Lineage (NCBI taxonomy): Eukaryota > Metazoa > Chordata > Mammalia > Carnivora > Viverridae > Paguma > Paguma larvata. Next base: position 2,121 of record JAINVK010000178.1, read on the forward strand.
GTGCTATACACTCCACTCTGTCAACCAACACTATGGCGAGTGTCTCATTGAACTAACAACTTGTTTCCCTTAGGTAGCACGGTTAAAAACTGAATGCGTAGAACAAGCAGCAAAGAGCCGTACTCTTTACTCTGTGAAACAACACAGTGGCGAGTGCCTCATTGAACTAACCACTTGTTTCCCTTAGGTAGCACGGTTAAAAACTCAATGCGCAGAACTAGCAGCAAAGAGCCATATGCTTTATTCTGGGAAACAACACAGTGGCGAGTGCCTCATTGAACTAACCTCTTTTTTTCATTTAGGAAGCACGGTAAAAACCTGAATGCACAGAACTAGCGGCAAAGAGTCATAGGCTTTCCTCTGTGAAACAACACTGTGGCGAGTGCCTCACTGAACTAACCTCTTGTTTCATTTAGGTAGCACTGTTAGGAACTGAATGCGCAGAACAGGCAGCAAGGTGCTATACACTCCACTCTGTGAACCAACACTGTGGCGAGTGCCTCTTTGAACTAACCTCTTGTTTCACGTAGGTAGCACGGTTAAAAACTCAATGCGCAGAACTAGCAGCAAAGAGCCATAAGCTTTATTCTGGGAAACAACACAGTGGCGAGTGCCTCATTGAACTAACCTCTCGTTTCTTTTAGTTAGCACGGTTAAGAACTGAATGCGCAGGACAGGCAGCAAATGCTACATACTCCACTCTGTGAAACAACACAGTGGCGAGTGCCTCACTGAACTAACCTCTTGTTTCACTTAGATAGCACGGTAAAAAACTGAATGCGCAGCATGAGCAGCAAAGAGCCCTAAGCTTTACTCTGTGAAACAACACAGTGGCGAGGGCCTCATTGAACTAACCTCTCGTTTCTTTTAGTTAGCACGGTTAAGAACTGAATGCGCAGGACAGGCAGCAAAGAGCCCTAAGCTTTACTCTGTGAAACAACACAGTGGCGAGGGCCTCATTGAACTAACCTCTTCTTTCCCTTAGGTAGCACGGTTAAAAACTGAATGCGCAGAACAAGCAGCAAAGAGCCATACGCTTTACTGTGAAACAACACAGTGTCGAGTGCCTCACTGAACTAACCTCTTGTTAAATTTACATAGCACGGTTAAAAACTGAATGCCTAGAGCTAGCAGCAAAGAGCCATACGCTTTACTCTGTGAAACAACACAGTGGCGAGTGCCTCACTGAACTAACCTCTCGTTTCTTTTAGGTAGCATGCTAGGAATTGAATGCGCAGAACGGGCAGCAAGGTGCCATACACTCCACTCTGTGAACCAACACTGTGGCGAGTGCCTCCTTGATCTAAGCTCTTGTTTCAATTAGGTCGCACCGTTAAAAACTGAAAGCGTAGAACAAGGAGCAAAGAGCCATACGCTTTACTCTCTGAAACAACACAGTGGCGAGTGACTCACTGAACTAACCTCTCGTTTCTTTTAGGTAGCATGCTAGGAATTGAATGCGCAGAACGGGCAGCAAGGTGCCATACACTCCACTCTGTGAACCAACACTGTGGCGAGTGCCTCCTTGATCTAAGCTCTTGTTTCAATTAGGTCGCACCGTTAAAAACTGAAAGCGTAGAACAAGGAGCAAAGAGCCATACGCTTTACTCTCTGAAACAACACAGTGGCGAGTGACTCACTGAACTAACCTCTTGTTTCATTTAGGTAGCACGGTTAAAACCTGAATGCGCAGAAGTAGCAGCAAAGAGCCGTACGCTTTACTCTGTGAAACAACACAGTGGCGAGTGCCTCAATGAACTAACCTCTTGTTTCATTTAAGAAGCACGGTTAAAAACTGAATGCGAAAAAAACGACCAGCAAAGAGCCGTACGTTTTACTCTGTGAAACAACACAGTGGCGAGTGCCTCAATGAACTAACCTCTTGTTTAATTTAGGTAGCAATGCTAGGAATTGAATGCGCAGAACGGGCAGCAAGGTGCTATACACTCCACTCTGTGAATCAACACTGTGATGAGTGCCTCATTGAAATTACCTCTTGTTTCACTTAGGTAGCACGGTTAAAAACAGAATGCGCAGAACAAGCAGCAAAGAGCCATACGCTTTACTCTGTGAAACAACACAGTGGTGAGTGCCTCACTGAACTAACCTCGTCTTTCATTTAGATAGCACGGTTAAAACCTGAATGCACAGAACTAGCAGCAAAGAGCCATACGATTTACTCTAGGAAAAAACACTTTGCCGAGTGCCTCACTGAACTAACCTCTTGTTTCATTTAGGTAGCACGGTTAAAATCTGAATGCCTAGAACTGGCAGCAAAGAGCCATATGCTTTACTCTGTGAAACAGCACAGTGGCGAGTGCCTCATTGAACTAACCTCTTAGTTTCTTTTAGTTAGCACGGTTAAGAACTGAATGCGCAGAACAGGCAGCAAATTGCTACATACTCCACTCTGTGAAGGAACACTTTGGCGAGTGCCTCACTGAACTAACCTCTTGTTTCACTTAGATAGCAAGGTTAAAAACTCAATGCACAGAACTAGCAGCAAAGAGCCATACGCTTTACTCTGTGAAACAACACAGCGGCGAGTGCCTCACTGAACTAACCTCTTGTTTCATTTAGGTAGCACTGTTAGGAACTGAATGCGCAGAACAGGCAGCAAGGTGCTATACACTCCACTCTGTGAACCAACACTGTGGCGAGTGCCTCATTGAACTAACCTCTTGTTTCCCTTAGGTAGCACGGTTAAAACTCAATGCGGAGAACTAGCAGCAAAGAGCCATATGCTTTATTCTGGGAAACAACACATTGGCGAGTGCCTCATTGAACTAACCTCTCGTTTCTTTTAGATAGCACGGTTAAGAAATGAATGCGCAGAACAGGCAGCAAATTGCTACATACTCCACTCTGTGAAGGAACACTTTGGCGAGTGCCTCACTGAACTAACCTCCTGTTTCACTTAGATAGCACGGTTAAAACCTGAATGCGCAGAACTAGCAGCAAAGAGCCGTACGCTTTACTCTGTGAAACAACACAGTGGCGAGGGCCTCACTGAACTAACCTCTTGTTTCACTTAGGTAGCACGGTAAAAAACTGAATGCGCAGAACTAGCAGCAAAGAGCCATAGGCTTTACTCTGTGAAACAACACAGCGGCGAGTGCCTCACTGAACTAACCTGTTTCATTTACGTACCACGGTTAAAAACTGAATGACTAGAACTAGCAGCAAAGAGCCATACGCTTTACTCTGTGAACCAACACTGTGGCGAGTGCCTCACTGAACTAACCTCTTGTTTCATTTAGGAAGCACGGTTAAAAACTGAATGCGAAAAAACTACCAGCAAAGAGCCGTACGTTTTACTCTGTGAAACAACACAGTGGCGAGTGCCTCAATGAACTAACCTCTTGTTTAATTTAGGTAGCAATGCTAGGAATTGAATGCGCAGAACGGGCAGCAAGGTGCTATACACTCCACTCTGTGAATCAACACTGTGATGAGTGCCTCATTGAAATTACCTCTTGTTTCACTTAGGTAGCACGGTTAAAAACAGAATGCGCAGAACAAGCAGCAAAGAGCCATACGCTTTACTCTGTGAAACAACACAGTGGTGAGTGCCTCACTGAACTAACCTCGTCTTTCATTTAGATAGCACGGTTAAAACCTGAATGCACAGAACTAGCAGCAAAGAGCCATACGATTTACTCTAGGAAAAAACACTTTGGCGAGTGCCTCACTGAACTAACCTCTTGTTTCATTTAGGTAGCACGGGTAAAAACTGAATGCCTAGAACTAGCAGCAAAGAGCCATATGCTTTACTCTGTGAAACAGCACAGTGGCGAGTGCCTCATTGAACTAACCTCTTAGTTTCTTTTAGTTAGCACGGTTAAGAACTGAATGCGCAGAACAGGCAGCAAATTGCTACATACTCCACTCTGTGAAGGAACACTTTGGCGAGTGCCTCACTGAACTAACCTCTTGTTTCACTTAGATAGCAAGGTTAAAAACTCAATGCACAGAACTAGCAGCAAAGAGCCATACGCTTTACTCTGTGAAACAACACAGTGGCGAGTGCCTCACTGAACTAACCTCTTGTTTCATTTAGGTAGCAATGCTAGGAATTGAATGCGCAGAACGGGCAGCAAGGTGCTATACACTCCACTCTGTGAACCACCCCTGTGGCGAGTGCCTCATTGATCTAACCTCTTGTTTCATTTAGGTAGTGCCGTTAAGAACTGAATGCGAAGAACAGGGAGCAAAGTGCTACATACTCCACTCTGTGAATCAACACTGTGACGAGTGCCTCATTGAAATAACCTCTTGTTTCCCTTAGGTAGCACGGTTAAAAACTGAATGCGCAGAACCAGCAGGAAAGAGCCATACGCTTTAATCTGTGAAACAACACAGTGGCGAGGGCCTCACTGAACTAACCTCTTGTTTCATTTAGATAGCACTGTTAGGAACTGAATGCGCAGAACAGGCATCAACGTGCTATACACTCCACTCTGTGAACCAACACTGTGGCGAGTGCCTCAATGAACAAACCTCTTGTTTCAATTAGGTAGCACGGTAAAAACCTGAATGCGCACAACAAGCGGAAAGAGTCATAGGCTTTCCTCTGTGAAACAACACTGTGGCGAGTGCCTCACTGAACTAACCTCTTGTTTCATTTAGGTAGCACGGTTAAAGACTGAATGCGCAGAACCAGTATCAAAGAGCCATACGCTTTACTCTGTGAAACAACACAGTGGCGAGTGCCTCACTGAACTAACCTCTTGTTTCATTTAGGTAGCACGGTTAAAGACTGAATGCGCAGAACCAGTATCAAAGAGCCATACGCTTTACTCTGTGAAACAACACAGTGGCGAGTGCCTCACTGATCTAACCTCTTGTTTCATTTAGGTAGCACTATTAGGAACTGAATACGCCGTACAGGCATCAACGTGCTATACACTCCACTCTGTGAACCAACACTGTGGCGAGTGCCTCATTGAACTAACCTCTTGTTTCCCTTAGGTAGCACGGTTAAAAACTGAATGCGCAGACCAGCAGCAAAGAGCCATACGCTTTACTCTGTGAAACAACACAGTGGCGAGGGCCTCACTGAACTAACCTCTTGTTTCATTTAGGTAGCACGGTTAAAAACTGAATGCGCATAACCAGCAGCAAAGAGCCATACGCTTTACTCTGTGAAACAACACAGTGACGAGTCCCTCACTGAACCAGCCTCTTGTTTAATTTACATAGCACGGTTAAAAACTGAATGCCTAGAACTAGCAGCAAAGAGCCTTAAGTTTTACTCTGTGAAACAACACAGTAGCGAGTGCCTCACTGAACTAACCTCTTGTTTCATTTAGATAGCACTGTTAGGAACTGAATGCGCAGAACAGGCATCAACGTGCTATACACTCCACTCTGTGAACCAACACTGTGGCGAGTGCCTCAATGAACAAACCTCTTGTTTCATTTAGGTAGCACGGTTAAAAACCTGAATGCGCACGAACAAGGCGCAAAGAGTCATAGCTTTCCTCTGTGAAACAACACTGTGGCGAGTGCCTCACTGAACTAACCTCTTATTTCATTTGGAGTCGACGCTGTTAAGAACTGAATGCGAAGAACAGGGAGCAAAGTGGTACATACTCAGTCTTGTGATGGAACACTTTGTCGGGTGCCTCATTGAACTAACCTCTTGTTTCAATTAGGTAGCACAGTTAAAAACTGAATGCTTAGAACTAGCAGCAAAGAGCCATAGGCTTTCCTCTGTGAAACAACACAGTGGCGAGTGGCTCACTGAACTAACCTCTTGTTTCATTTAGGTAGCACGGTTAAAAACTGAATGCCTTAGAACTAGCAGCAAAAGAGCCTTACGTTTTCCTCTGTGAAACAACACAGTTGTGAGTGCCCACTGAACTAACATCCTCTTGTTTCCTTTAGGTAGTACTGTTAGAACTGAATGCGCCGAACAGGCAGGCAACGTGCTTACACTCCACTCTGTCAACCAACACTATGGCGAGTGTCTCATTGAACTAACAACTTGTTTCCCTTAGGTAGCACGGTTAAAAACTGAATGCGTAGAACAAGCAGCAAAGAGCCGTACTCTTTACTCTGTGAAACAACACAGTGGCGAGTGCCTCATTGAACTAACCACTTGTTTCCCTTAGGTAGCACGGTTAAAAACTCAATGCGCAGAACTAGCAGCAAAGAGCCATATGCTTATTCTGGGAAACAACACAGTGGCGAGTGCCTCATTGAACTAACCTCTTTTTTCATTTAGGAAGCACGGTAAAAAACCTGAATGCACAGAACTAGCGGCAAAGAGTCATAGGCTTTCCTCTGTGAAACAACACTGTGGCGAGTGCCTCACTGAACTAACCTCTTGTTTCATTTAGGTAGCACTGTTAGGAACTGAATGCGCAGAACAGGCAGCAAGGTGCTATACACTCCACTCTGTGAACCAACACTGTGGCGAGTGCCTCTTTGAACTAACCTCTTGTTTCACTTAGGTAGCACGGTTAAAAACTCAATGCGCAGAACTAGCAGCAAAGAGCCATAAGCTTTATTCTGGGAAACAACACAGTGGCGAGTGCCTCATTGAACTAACCTCTCGTTTCTTTTAGTTAGCACGGTTAAGAACTGAATGCGCAGGACAGGCAGCAAATGCTACATACTCCACTCTGTGAAACAACACAGTGGCGAGTGCCTCACTGAACTAACCTCTTGTTTCACTTAGATAGCACGGTAAAAAACTGAATGCGCAGCATGAGCAGCAAAGAGCCCTAAGCTTTACTCTGTGAAACAACACAGTGGCGAGGGCCTCATTGAACTAACCTCTTCTTTCCCTTAGGTAGCACGGTTAAAAACTGAATGCGCAGAACAAGCAGCAAAGAGCCATACGCTTTACTGTGAAACAACACAGTGTCGAGTGCCTCACTGAACTAACCTCTTGTTAAATTTACATAGCACGGTTAAAAACTGAATGCCTAGAGCTAGCAGCAAAGAGCCATACGCTTTACTCTGTGAAACAACACAGTGGCGAGTGCCTCACTGAACTAACCTCTCGTTTCTTTTAGGTAGCATGCTAGGAATTGAATGCGCAGAACGGGCAGCAAGGTGCCATACACTCCACTCTGTGAACCAACACTGTGGCGAGTGCCTCCTTGATCTAAGCTCTTGTTTCAATTAGGTCGCACCGTTAAAAACTGAAAGCGTAGAACAAGGAGCAAAGAGCCATACGCTTTACTCTCTGAAACAACACAGTGGCGAGTGACTCACTGAACTAACCTCTCGTTTCTTTTAGGTAGCATGCTAGGAATTGAATGCGCAGAACGGGCAGCAAGGTGCCATACACTCCACTCTGTGAACCAACACTGTGGCGAGTGCCTCCTTGATCTAAGCTCTTGTTTCAATTAGGTCGCACCGTTAAAAACTGAAAGCGTAGAACAAGGAGCAAAGAGCCATACGCTTTACTCTCTGAAACAACACAGTGGCGAGTGACTCACTGAACTAACCTCTTGTTTCATTTAGGTAGCACGGTTAAAACCTGAATGCGCAGAAGTAGCAGCAAAGAGCCGTACGCTTTACTCTGTGAAACAACACAGTGGCGAGTGCCTCAATGAACTAACCTCTTGTTTCATTTAAGAAGCACGGTTAAAAAACTGAATGCGAAAAAACGACCAGCAAAGAGCCGTACGTTTTACTCTGTGAAACAACACAGTGGCGAGTGCCTCAATGAACTAACCTCTTGTTTAATTTAGGTAGCAATGCTAGGAATTGAATGCGCAGAACGGGCAGCAAGGTGCTATACACTCCACTCTGTGAATCAACACTGTGATGAGTGCCTCATTGAAATTACCTCTTGTTTCACTTAGGTAGCACGGTTTAAAAACAGAATGCGCAGAACAAGCAGCAAAGAGCCATACGCTTTACTCTGTGAAACAACACAGTGGTGAGTGCCTCACTGAACTAACCTCGTCTTTCATTTAGATAGCACGGTTAAAACCTGAATGCACAGAACTAGCAGCAAAGAGCCATACGATTTACTCTAGGAAAAAACACTTTGCCGAGTGCCTCACTGAACTAACCTCTTGTTTCATTTAGGTAGCACGGTTAAAATCTGAATGCCTAGAACTGGCAGCAAAGAGCCATATGCTTTACTCTGTGAAACAGCACAGTGGCGAGTGCCTCATTGAACTAACCTCTTAGTTTCTTTTAGTTAGCACGGTTAAGAACTGAATGCGCAGAACAGGCAGCAAATTGCTACATACTCCACTCTGTGAAGGAACACTTTGGCGAGTGCCTCACTGAACTAACCTCTTGTTTCACTTAGATAGCAAGGTTAAAAACTCAATGCACAGAACTAGCAGCAAAGAGCCATACGCTTTACTCTGTGAAACAACACAGCGGCGAGTGCCTCACTGAACTAACCTCTTGTTTCATTTAGGTAGCACTGTTAGGAACTGAATGCGCAGAACAGGCAGCAAGGTGCTATACACTCCACTCTGTGAACCAACACTGTGGCGAGTGCCTCATTGAACTAACCTCTTGTTTCCCTTAGGTAGCACGGTTAAAAACTCAATGCGCAGAACTAGCAGCAAAGAGCCATATGCTTTATTCTGGGAAACAACACATTGGCGAGTGCCTCATTGAACTAACCTCTCGTTTCTTTTAGATAGCACGGTTAAGAAATGAATGCGCAGAACAGGCAGCAAATTGCTACATACTCCACTCTGTGAAGGAACACTTTGGCGAGTGCCTCACTGAACTAACCTCCTGTTTCACTTAGATAGCACGGTTAAAACCTGAATGCGCAGAACTAGCAGCAAAGAGCCGTACGCTTTACTCTGTGAAACAACACAGTGGCGAGGGCCTCACTGAACTAACCTCTTGTTTCACTTAGGTAGCACGGTAAAAAACTGAATGCGCAGAACTAGCAGCAAAGAGCCATAGGCTTTACTCTGTGAAACAACACAGCGGCGAGTGCCTCACTGAACTAACCTGTTTCATTTACGTACCACGGTTAAAAACTGAATGACTAGAACTAGCAGCAAAGAGCCATACGCTTTACTCTGTGAACCAACACTGTGGCGAGTGCCTCACTGAACTAACCTCTTGTTTCATTTAGGAAGCACGGTTAAAAACTGAATGCGAAAAAACTACCAGCAAAGAGCCGTACGTTTTACTCTGTGAAACAACACAGTGGCGAGTGCCTCAATGAACTAACCTCTTGTTTAATTTAGGTAGCAATGCTAGGAATTGAATGCGCAGAACGGGCAGCAAGGTGCTATACACTCCACTCTGTGAATCAACACTGTGATGAGTGCCTCATTGAAATTACCTCTTGTTTCACTTAGGTAGCACGGTTAAAAACAGAATGCGCAGAACAAGCAGCAAAGAGCCATACGCTTTACTCTGTGAAACAACACAGTGGTGAGTGCCTCACTGAACTAACCTCGTCTTTCATTTAGATAGCACGGTTAAAACCTGAATGCACAGAACTAGCAGCAAAGAGCCATACGATTTACTCTAGGAAAAAACACTTTGGCGAGTGCCTCACTGAACTAACCTCTTGTTTCATTTAGGTAGCACGGGTAAAAACTGAATGCCTAGAACTAGCAGCAAAGAGCCATATGCTTTACTCTGTGAAACAGCACAGTGGCGAGTGCCTCATTGAACTAACCTCTTAGTTTCTTTTAGTTAGCACGGTTAAGAACTGAATGCGCAGAACAGGCAGCAAATTGCTACATACTCCACTCTGTGAAGGAACACTTTGGCGAGTGCCTCACTGAACTAACCTCTTGTTTCACTTAGATAGCAAGGTTAAAAACTCAATGCACAGAACTAGCAGCAAAGAGCCATACGCTTTACTCTGTGAAACAACACAGTGGCGAGTGCCTCACTGAACTAACCTCTTGTTTCATTTAGGTAGCAATGCTAGGAATTGAATGCGCAGAACGGGCAGCAAGGTGCTATACACTCCACTCTGTGAACCAACCCTGTGGCGAGTGCCTCATTGATCTAACCTCTTGTTTCATTTAGGTAGTGCCGTTAAGAACTGAATGCGAAGAACAGGGAGCAAAGTGCTACATACTCCACTCTGTGAATCAACACTGTCACGAGTGCCTCATTGAAATAACCTCTTGTTTCCCTTAGGTAGCACGGTTAAAAACTGAATGCGCAGAACCAGCAGGAAAGAGCCATACGCTTTAATCTGTGAAACAACACAGTGGCGAGGGCCTCACTGAACTAACCTCTTGTTTCATTTAGATAGCACTGTTAGGAACTGAATGCGCAGAACAGGCATCAACGTGCTATACACTCCACTCTGTGAACCAACACTGTGGCGAGTGCCTCAATGAACAAACCTCTTGTTTCAATTAGGTAGCACGGTAAAAACCTGAATGCGCACAACAAGCGGAAAGAGTCATAGGCTTTCCTCTGTGAAACAACACTGTGGCGAGTGCCTCACTGAACTAACCTCTTGTTTCATTTAGGTAGCACGGTTAAAGACTGAATGCGCAGAACCAGTATCAAAGAGCCATACGCTTTACTCTGTGAAACAACACAGTGGCGAGTGCCTCACTGAACTAACCTCTTGTTTCATTTAGGTAGCACGGTTAAAGACTGAATGCGCAGAACCAGTATCAAAGAGCCATACGCTTTACTCTGTGAAACAACACAGTGGCGAGTGCCTCACTGATCTAACCTCTTGTTTCATTTAGGTAGCACTATTAGGAACTGAATACGCCGTACAGGCATCAACGTGCTATACACTCCACTCTGTGAACCAACACTGTGGCGAGTGCCTCATTGAACTAACCTCTTGTTTCCCTTAGGTAGCACGGTTAAAAACTGAATGCGCAGACCAGCAGCAAAGAGCCATACGCTTTACTCTGTGAAACAACACAGTGGCGAGGGCCTCACTGAACTAACCTCTTGTTTCATTTAGGTAGCACGGTTAAAAACTGAATGCGCATAACCAGCAGCAAAGAGCCATACGCTTTACTCTGTGAAACAACACAGTGACGAGTCCCTCACTGAACCAGCCTCTTGTTTAATTTACATAGCACGGTTAAAAACTGAATGCCTAGAACTAGCAGCAAAGAGCCTTAAGTTTTACTCTGTGAAACAACACAGTAGCGAGTGCCTCACTGAACTAACCTCTTGTTTCATTTAGATAGCACTGTTAGGAACTGAATGCGCAGAACAGGCATCAACGTGCTATACACTCCACTCTGTGAACCAACACTGTGGCGAGTGCCTCAATGAACAAACCTCTTGTTTCATTTAGGTAGCACGGTAAAAACCTGAATGCGCACAACAAGCGGCAAAGAGTCATAGGCTTTCCTCTGTGAAACAACACTGTGGCGAGTGCCTCACTGAACTAACCTCTTGTTTCATTTAGGTAGCACGGTTAAAGACTGAATGCGCAGAACCAGTATCAAAGAGCCATACGCTTTACTCTGTGAAACAACACAGTGGCGAGTGCCTCACTGAACTAACCTCTTATTTCATTTGGGTCGCGCTGTTAAGAACTGAATGCGAAGAACAGGGAGCAAAGTGGTACATACTCCAGTCTGTGATGGAACACTTTGTCGGGTGCCTCATTGAACTAACCTCTTGTTTCAATTAGGTAGCACAGTTAAAAACTGAATGCTTAGAACTAGCAGCAAAGAGCCATAGGCTTTCCTCTGTGAAACAACACAGTGGCGAGTGCCTCACTGAACTAACCTCTTGTTTCATTTAGGTAGCACGGTTAAAAACTGAATGCCTAGAACTAGCAGCAAAGAGCCTTACGTTTTCCTCTGTGAAACAACACAGTTGTGAGTGCCTCACTGAACTAACCTCTTGTTTCCTTTAGGTAGTACTGTTAGAACTGAATGCGCCGAACAGGCAGCAACGTGCTATACACTCCACTCTGTCAACCAACACTATGGCGAGTGTCTCATTGAACTAACAACTTGTTTCCCTTAGGTAGCACGGTTAAAAACTGAATGCGTAGAACAAGCAGCAAAGAGCCGTACTCTTTACTCTGTGAAACAACACAGTGGCGAGTGCCTCATTGAACTAACCACTTGTTTCCCTTAGGTAGCACGGTTAAAAACTCAATGCGCAGAACTAGCAGCAAAGAGCCATATGCTTTATTCTGGGAAACAACACAGTGGCGAGTGCCTCATTGAACTAACCTCTTTTTTCATTTAGGAAGCACGGTAAAAACCTGAATGCACAGAACTAGCGGCAAAGAGTCATAGGCTTTCCTCTGTGAAACAACACTGTGGCGAGTGCCTCACTGAACTAACCTCTTGTTTCATTTAGGTAGCACTGTTAGGAACTGAATGCGCAGAACAGGCAGCAAGGTGCTATACACTCCACTCTGTGAACCAACACTGTGGCGAGTGCCTCTTTGAACTAACCTCTTGTTTCACGTAGGTAGCACGGTTAAAAACTCAATGCGCAGAACTAGCAGCAAAGAGCCATAAGCTTTATTCTGGGAAACAACACAGTGGCGAGTGCCTCATTGAACTAACCTCTCGTTTCTTTTAGTTAGCACGGTTAAGAACTGAATGCGCAGGACAGGCAGCAAATGCTACATACTCCACTCTGTGAAACAACACAGTGGCGAGTGCCTCACTGAACTAACCTCTTGTTTCACTTAGATAGCACGGTAAAAAACTGAATGCGCAGCATGAGCAGCAAAGAGCCCTAAGCTTTACTCTGTGAAACAACACAGTGGCGAGGGCCTCATTGAACTAACCTCTTCTTTCCCTTAGGTAGCACGGTTTAAAAACTGAATGCGCAGAACAAGCAGCAAAGAGCCATACGCTTTACTGTGAAACAACACAGTGTCGAGTGCCTCACTGAACTAACCTCTTGTTAAATTTACATAGCACGGTTAAAAACTGAATGCCTAGAGCTAGCAGCAAAGAGCCATACGCTTTACTCTGTGAAACAACACAGTGGCGAGTGCCTCACTGAACTAACCTCTCGTTTCTTTTAGGTAGCATGATAGGAATTGAATGCGCAGAACGGGCAGCAAGGTGCCATACACTCCACTCTGTGAACCAACACTGTGGCGAGTGCCTCCTTGATCTAAGCTCTTGTTTCAATTAGGTAGCACGGTTAAAAACTGAAAGCGTAGAACAAGGAGCAAAGAGCCATACGCTTTACTCTCTGAAACAACACAGTGGCGAGTGACTCACTGAACTAACCTCTTGTTTCATTTAGGTAGCACGGTTAAAACCTGAATGCGCAGAAGTAGCAGCAAAGAGCCGTACGCTTTACTCTGTGAAACAACACAGTGGCGAGTGCCTCACTGAACTAACCTCTTGTTTCATTTAGGTAGCACTGTTAGGAACTGAATGCGCAGAACAGGCAGCAAGGTGCTATACACTCCACTCTGTGAACCAACACTGTGGCGAGTGCCTCATTGAACTAACCTCTTGTTTCACTTAGGTAGCACGGTTAAAAACTCAATGCGCAGAACTAGCAGCAAAGAACCATATGCTTTATTCTGGGAAACAACACATTGGCGAGTGACTCATTGAACTAACCTCTCGTTTCTTTTAGATAGCACGGTTAAGAAATGAATGCGCAGAACAGGCAGCAAATTGCTACATACTCCACTCTGTGAAGGAACACTTTGGCGAGTGCCTCACTGAGCTAACCTCCTGTTTCACTTAGATAGCACGGTTAAAACCTGAATGCGCAGAATTAGCAGCAAAGAGCCGAACGCTTTACTCTGTGAAACAACACAGCGGCGAGTGCCTCACTGAACTAACCTGTTTCATTTACGTACCACGGTTAAAAACTGAATGACTAGAACTAGCAGCAAAGAGCCATACGCTTTACTCTGTGAACCAACACTGTGGCGAGTGCCTCACTGAACTAACCTCTTGTTTCATTTAAGAAGCACGGTTTAAAAACTGAATGCGAAAAACTACCAGCAAAGAGCCGTACGTTTTACTCTGTGAAACAACACAGTGGCGAGTGCCTCAATGAACTAACCTCTTGTTTAATTTAGGTAGCAATGCTAGGAATTGAATGCGCAGAACGGGCAGCAAGGTGCTATACACTCCACTCTGTGAATCAACACTGTGATGAGTGCCTCATTGAAATTACCTCTTGTTTCACTTAGGTAGCACGGTAAAAAACTGAATGCGCAGAACAAGCAGCAAAGAGCCATACGCTTTACTCTGTGAAACAACACAGTGGTGAGTGCCTCACTGAACTAACCTCTTGTTTCATTAGATAGCACGGTTAAAACCTGAATGCACAGAACTAGCAGCAAAGAGCCATACGATTTACTCTAGGAAAAAACACTTTGGCGAGTGCCTCACTGAACTAACCTCTTGTTTCATTTAGGTAGCACGGTTAAAATCTGAATGCCTAGAACTAGCAGCAAAGAGCCATATGCTTTACTCTGTGAAACAGCACAGTGGCGAGTGCCTCATTGAACTAACCTCTTAGTTTCTTTTAGTTAGCACGGTTAAGAACTGAATGCGCAGAACAGGCAGCAAATTGCTACATACTCCACTCTGTGAAGGAACACTTTGGCGAGTGCCTCACTGAACTAACCTCTTGTTTCACTTAGATAGCAAGGTTAAAAACTCAATGCACAGAACTAGCAGCAAAGAGCCATACGCTTTACTCTGTGAAACAACACAGTGGCGAGTGCCTCACTGAACTAACCTCTTGTTTCATTTAGGTAGCACTGTTAGGAACTGAATGCGCAGAACAGGCAGCAAGGTGCTATACACTCCACTCTGTGAACCAACACTGTGGCGAGTGCCTCCTTGATCTAAGCTCTTGTTTCAATTAGGTAGCACCGTTAAAAACTGAAAGCGTTAGAACAAGGAGCAAAGAGCCATACGCTTTACTCTCTGAAACAACACAGTGGCGAGTGACTCACTGAACTAACCTCTCGTTTCTTTTAGGTAGCATGCTAGGAATTGAATGCGCAGAACGGGCAGCAAGGTGCCATACACTCCACTCTGTGAACCAACACTGTGGCGAGTGCCTCCTTGATCTAAGCTCTTGTTTCAATTAGGTCGCACCGTTAAAAACTGAAAGCGTAGAACAAGGAGCAAAGAGCCATACGCTTTACTCTCTGAAACAACACAGTGGCGAGTGACTCACTGAACTAACCTCTTGTTTCATTTAGGTAGCACGGTTAAAACCTGAATGCGCAGAAGTAGCAGCAAAGAGCCGTACGCTTTACTCTGTGAAACAACACAGTGGCGAGTGCCTCAATGAACTAACCTCTTGTTTCATTTAAGAAGCACGGTTAAAAACTGAATGCGAAAAAACGACCAGCAAAGAGCCGTACGTTTACTCTGTGAAACAACACAGTGGCGAGTGCCTCAATGAACTAACCTCTTGTTTAATTTAGGTAGCAATGCTAGGAATTGAATGCGCAGAACGGGCAGCAAGGTGCTATACACTCCACTCTGTGAATCAACACTGTGATGAGTGCCTCATTGAAATTACCTCTTGTTTCACTTAGGTAGCACGGTTAAAAACAGAATGCGCAGAACAAGCAGCAAAGAGCCATACGCTTTACTCTGTGAAACAACACAGTGGTGAGTGCCTCACTGAACTAACCTCGTCTTTCATTTAGATAGCACGGTTTAAAACCTGAATGCACAGAACTAGCAGCAAAGAGCCATACGATTTACTCTAGGAAAAAACACTTTGCCGAGTGCCTCACTGAACTAACCTCTTGTTTCATTTAGGTAGCACGGTTAAAATCTGAATGCCTAGAACTGGCAGCAAAGAGCCATATGCTTTACTCTGTGAAACAGCACAGTGGCGAGTGCCTCATTGAACTAACCTCTTAGTTTCTTTTAGTTAGCACGGTTAAGAACTGAATGCGCAGAACAGGCAGCAAATTGCTACATACTCCACTCTGTGAAGGAACACTTTGGCGAGTGCCTCACTGAACTAACCTCTTGTTTCACTTAGATAGCAAGGTTAAAAACTCAATGCACAGAACTAGCAGCAAAGAGCCATACGCTTTACTCTGTGAAACAACACAGCGGCGAGTGCCTCACTGAACTAACCTCTTGTTTCATTTAGGTAGCACTGTTAGGAACTGAATGCGCAGAACAGGCAGCAAGGTGCTATACACTCCACTCTGTGAACCAACACTGTGGCGAGTGCCTCATTGAACTAACCTCTTGTTTCCCTTAGGTAGCACGGTTAAAAACTCAATGCGCAGAACTAGCAGCAAAGAGCCATATGCTTTATTCTGGGAAACAACACATTGGCGAGTGCCTCATTGAACTAACCTCTCGTTTCTTTTAGATAGCACGGTTAAGAAATGAATGCGCAGAACAGGCAGCAAATTGCTACATACTCCACTCTGTGAAGGAACACTTTGGCGAGTGCCTCACTGAACTAACCTCCTGTTTCACTTAGATAGCACGGTTAAAACCTGAATGCGCAGAACTAGCAGCAAAGAGCCGTACGCTTTACTCTGTGAAACAACACAGTGGCGAGGGCCTCACTGAACTAACCTCTTGTTTCACTTAGGTAGCACGGTAAAAAAACTGAATGCGCAGAACTAGCAGCAAAGAGCCATAGGCTTTACTCTGTGAAACAACACAGCGGCGAGTGCCTCACTGAACTAACCTGTTTCATTTACGTACCACGGTTAAAAACTGAATGACTAGAACTAGCAGCAAAGAGCCATACGCTTTACTCTGTGAACCAACACTGTGGCGAGTGCCTCACTGAACTAACCTCTTGTTTCATTTAGGAAGCACGGTTAAAAACTGAATGCGAAAAAACTACCAGCAAAGAGCCGTACGTTTTACTCTGTGAAACAACACAGTGGCGAGTGCCTCAATGAACTAACCTCTTGTTTAATTTAGGTAGCAATGCTAGGAATTGAATGCGCAGAACGGGCAGCAAGGTGCTATACACTCCACTCTGTGAATCAACACTGTGATGAGTGCCTCATTGAAATTACCTCTTGTTTCACTTAGGTAGCACGGTTTAAAAACAGAATGCGCAGAACAAGCAGCAAAGAGCCATACGCTTTACTCTGTGAAACAACACAGTGGTGAGTGCCTCACTGAACTAACCTCGTCTTTCATTTAGATAGCACGGTTTAAAACCTGAATGCACAGAACTAGCAGCAAAGAGCCATACGATTTACTCTAGGAAAAAACACTTTGGCGAGTGCCTCACTGAACTAACCTCTTGTTTCATTTAGGTAGCACGGGTAAAAACTGAATGCCTAGAACTAGCAGCAAAGAGCCATATGCTTTACTCTGTGAAACAGCACAGTGGCGAGTGCCTCATTGAACTAACCTCTTAGTTTCTTTTAGTTAGCACGGTTAAGAACTGAATGCGCAGAACAGGCAGCAAATTGCTACATACTCCACTCTGTGAAGGAACACTTTGGCGAGTGCCTCACTGAACTAACCTCTTGTTTCACTTAGATAGCAAGGTTAAAAACTCAATGCACAGAACTAGCAGCAAAGAGCCATACGCTTTACTCTGTGAAACAACACAGTGGCGAGTGCCTCACTGAACTAACCTCTTGTTTCATTTAGGTAGCAATGCTAGGAATTGAATGCGCAGAACGGGCAGCAAGGTGCTATACACTCCACTCTGTGAACCAACCCTGTGGCGAGTGCCTCATTGATCTAACCTCTTGTTTCATTTAGGTAGTGCCGTTAAGAACTGAATGCGAAGAACAGGGAGCAAAGTGCTACATACTCCACTCTGTGAATCAACACTGTGACGAGTGCCTCATTGAAATAACCTCTTGTTTCCCTTAGGTAGCACGGTTAAAAACTGAATGCGCAGAACCAGCAGGAAAGAGCCATACGCTTTAATCTGTGAAACAACACAGTGGCGAGGGCCTCACTGAACTAACCTCTTGTTTCATTTAGATAGCACTGTTAGGAACTGAATGCGCAGAACAGGCATCAACGTGCTATACACTCCACTCTGTGAACCAACACTGTGGCGAGTGCCTCAATGAACAAACCTCTTGTTTCAATTAGGTAGCACGGTAAAAACCTGAATGCGCACAACAAGCGGAAAGAGTCATAGGCTTTCCTCTGTGAAACAACACTGTGGCGAGTGCCTCACTGAACTAACCTCTTGTTTCATTTAGGTAGCACGGTTAAAGACTGAATGCGCAGAACCAGTATCAAAGAGCCATACGCTTTACTCTGTGAAACAACACAGTGGCGAGTGCCTCACTGAACTAACCTCTTGTTTCATTTAGGTAGCACGGTTAAAGACTGAATGCGCAGAACCAGTATCAAAGAGCCATACGCTTTACTCTGTGAAACAACACAGTGGCGAGTGCCTCACTGATCTAACCTCTTGTTTCATTTAGGTAGCACTATTAGGAACTGAATACGCCGTACAGGCATCAACGTGCTATACACTCCACTCTGTGAACCAACACTGTGGCGAGTGCCTCATTGAACTAACCTCTTGTTTCCCTTAGGTAGCACGGTTAAAAACTGAATGCGCAGACCAGCAGCAAAGAGCCATACGCTTTACTCTGTGAAACAACACAGTGGCGAGGGCCTCACTGAACTAACCTCTTGTTTCATTTAGGTAGCACGGTTAAAAACTGAATGCGCATAACCAGCAGCAAAGAGCCATACGCTTTACTCTGTGAAACAACACAGTGACGAGTCCCTCACTGAACCAGCCTCTTGTTTAATTTACATAGCACGGTTAAAAACTGAATGCCTAGAACTAGCAGCAAAGAGCCTTAAGTTTTACTCTGTGAAAACAACACAGTAGCGAGTGCCTCACTGAACTAACCTCTTGTTTCATTTAGATAGCACTGTTAGGAACTGAATGCGCAGAACAGGCATCAACGTGCTATACACTCCACTCTGTGAACCAACACTGTGGCGAGTGCCTCAATGAACAAACCTCTTGTTTCATTTAGGTAGCACGGTAAAAACCTGAATGCGCACAACAAGCGGCAAAGAGTCATAGGCTTTCCTCTGTGAAACAACACTGTGGCGAGTGCCTCACTGAACTAACCTCTTGTTTCATTTAGGTAGCACGGTTAAAGACTGAATGCGCAGAACCAGTATCAAAGAGCCATACGCTTACTCTGTGAAAACACACAGTGGCGAGTGCCTCACTGAACTAACCTCTTATTTCATTTGGGTCGCGCTGTTAAGAACTGAATGCGAAGAACAGGGAGCAAAGTGGTACATACTCCAGTCTGTGATGGAACACTTTGTCGGGTGCCTCATTGAACTAACCTCTTGTTTCAATTAGGTAGCACAGTTAAAAACTGAATGCTTAGAACTAGCAGCAAAGAGCCATAGGCTTTCCTCTGTGAAACAACACAGTGGCGAGTGCCTCACTGAACTAACCTCTTGTTTCATTTAGGTAGCACGGTTTAAAACTGAATGCCTAGAACTAGCAGCAAAGAGCCTTACGTTTTCCTCTGTGAAACAAACACAGTTGTGAGTGCCTCACTGAACTAACCTCTTGTTTCCTTTAGGTAGTACTGTTAGAACTGAATGCGCCGAACAGGCAGCAACGTGCTATACACTCCACTCTGTCAACCAACACTGTGGCGAGTGTCTCATTGAACTAACAACTTGTTTCCCTTAGGTAGCACGGTTAAAAACTGAATGCGTAGAACAAGCAGCAAAGAGCCGTACTCTTTACTCTGTGAAACAACACAGTGGCGAGTGCCTCATTGAACTAACCACTTGTTTCCCTTAGGTAGCACGGTTAAAAACTCAATGCGCAGAACTAGCAGCAAAGAGCCATATGCTTTATTCTGGGAAACAACACAGTGGCGAGTGCCTCATTGAACTAACCTCTTTTTTCATTTAGGAAGCACGGTAAAAACCTGAATGCGCAGAACTAGCGGCAAAGAGTCATAGGCTTTCCTCTGTGAAACAACACTGTGGCGAGTGCCTCACTGAACTAACCTCTTGTTTCATTTAGGTAGCACTGTTAGGAACTGAATGCGCAGAACAGGCAGCAAGGTGCTATACACTCCACTCTGTGAACCAACACTGTGGCGAGTGCCTCTTTGAACTAACCTCTTGTTTCACGTAGGTAGCACGGTTAAAAACTCAATGCGCAGAACTAGCAGCAAGAGCCATAAGCTTTATTCTGGGAAACAACACAGTGGCGAGTGCCTCATTGAACTAACCTCTCGTTCTTTTAGTTAGCACGGTTAAGAACTGAATGCGCAGGACAGGCAGCAAATGCTACATACTCCACTCTGTGAAACAACACAGTGGCGAGTGCCTCACTGAACTAACCTCTTGTTTCACTTAGATAGCACGGTTAAAAACTGAATGCGCAGCATGAGCAGCAAAGAGCCCTAAGCTTTACTCTGTGAAACAACACAGTGGCGAGGGCCTCATTGAACTAACCTCTTCTTTCCCTTAGGTAGCACGGTTAAAAACTGAATGCGCAGAACAAGCAGCAAAGAGCCATACGCTTTACTGTGAAACAACACAGTGTCGAGTGCCTCACTGAACTAACCTCTTGTTAAATTTACATAGCACGGTTAAAAACTGAATGCCTAGAGCTAGCAGCAAAGAGCCATACGCTTTACTCTGTGAAACAACACAGTGGCGAGTGCCTCACTGAACTAACCTCTCGTTTCTTTTAGGTAGCATGATAGGAATTGAATGCGCAGAACGGGCAGCAAGGTGCCATACACTCCACTCTGTGAACCAACACTGTGGCGAGTGCTCCTTGATCTAAGCTCTTGTTTCAATTAGGTAGCACGGTTAAAAACTGAAAGCGTAGAACAAGGAGCAAAGAGCCATACGCTTTACTCTCTGAAACAACACAGTGGCGAGTGACTCACTGAACTAACCTCTTGTTTCATTTAGGTAGCACGGTTTAAAACCTGAATGCGCAGAAGTAGCAGCAAAGAGCCGTACGCTTTACTCTGTGAAACAACACAGTGGCGAGTGCCTCACTGAACTAACCTCTTGTTTCATTTAGGTAGCACTGTTAGGAACTGAATGCGCAGAACAGGCAGCAAGGTGCTATACACTCCACTCTGTGAACCAACACTGTGGCGAGTGCCTCATTGAACTAACCTCTTGTTTCACTTAGGTAGCACGGTTAAAAACTCAATGCGCAGAACTAGCAGCAAAGAACCATATGCTTTATTCTGGGAAACAACACATTGGCGAGTGACTCATTGAACTAACCTCTCGTTTCTTTTAGATAGCACGGTTTAAGAAATGAATGCGCAGAACAGGCAGCAAATTGCTACATACTCCACTTGTGAAGGAACACTTTGGCGAGTGCCTCACTGAGCTAACTCCTGTTTCACTTAGATAGCACGGTTAAAACCTGAATGCGCAGAATTAGCAGCAAAGAGCCGAACGCTTTACTCTGTGAAACAACACAGCGGCGAGTGCCTCACTGAACTAACCTGTTTCATTACGTACCACGGTTAAAAAATGAATGACTAGAACTAGCAGCAAAGAGCCATACGCTTTACTCTGTGAACCAACACTGTGGCGAGTGCCTCACTGAACTAACCTCTTGTTTCATTTAGAAGCACGGTTAAAAACTGAATGCGAAAAACTACCAGCAAAGAGCCGTACGTTTTACTCTGTGAAACAACACAGTGGCGAGTGCCTCAATGAACTAACCTCTGTTTATTTAGGTAGCAATGCTAGGAATTGAATGCGCAGAACGGGCAGCAAGGTGCTATACACTCCACTCTGTGAATCAACACTGTGATGAGTGCCTCATTGAAATTACCTCTTGTTTCACTTAGTAGCACGGTAAAAAACTGAATGCGCAGAACAAGCAGCAAAGAGCCATACGCTTTACTCTGTGAAACAACACAGTGGTGAGTGCCTCACTGAACTAACCTCCATTAGATAGCACGGTTAAAACCTGAATGCACAGAACTAGCAGCAAAGAGCCATACGATTTACTCTAGGAAAAAACACTTTGGCGATGCTCACTGAACTAACCTCTTGTTTTCATTTAGGTAGCACGGTTAAAATCTGAATGCCTAGAACTAGCAGCAAAGAGCCATATGCTTTACTCTGTGAAACAGCACAGTGGCGAGTGCCTCATTGAACTAACCTCTTAGTTTCTTTTAGTTAGCACGGTTAAGAACTGAATGCGCAGAACAGGCAGCAAATTGCTACATACTCCACTCTGTGAAGGAACACTTTGGCGAGTGCCTCACTGAACTAACCTCTTGTTTCACTTAGATAGCAAGGTTAAAACTCAATGCACAGAACTAGCAGCAAAGAGCCATACGCTTTACTCTGTGAAACAACACAGGGCGAGGCCTCACTGAACAACCTCCGTTTCATTTAGGTAGCACTGTTAGGAACTGAATGCGCAGAACAGGCAGCAAGGGCTATACACTCCACTCTGTGAAACCAACACTGTGGCGAGTGCCTCCTTGATCTAAGCTCTTGTTTCAATTAGGTCGCACCGTTAAAAACTGAAAGCGTAGAACAAGGAGCAAAGAGCCATACGCTTTACTCTCTGAAACAACAGTGGCGAGTGACTCACTGAACTAACCTCTCGTTTCTTTTAGGTAGCATGCTAGGAATTGAATGCGCAGAACGGGCAGCAAGGTGCCATACTCCACTCTGTGAACCAACACTGTGGCGAGTGCCTCCTTGATCTAAGCTCTTGTTTCAATTAGGTCGCACCGTTAAAAACTGAAAGCGTAGAACAAGCAAAGAGCCATACGCTTTACTCTCTGAAACAACACAGTGGCGAGTGACTCACTGAACTACCTCTTGTTTCATTTAGGTAGCACGGTAAAACCTGAATGCGCAGAAGTAGCAGCAAAGAGCCGTACGCTTACTCTGTGAAACAACACAGTGGCGAGTGCCTCAATGAACTAACCTCTTGTTTCATTTAAGAAGCACGGTTAAAAACTGAATGCGAAAAAACGACCAGCAAAGAGCCGTACGTTTTACTCTGTGAAACAACACAGTGGCGAGTGCCTCAATGAACTAACCTCTGTTTAATTTAGGTAGCAATGCTAGGAATTGAATGCGCAGAACGGGCAGCAAGTGCTAACACTCCACTCTGTGAATCAACACTGTGATGAGTGCCTCATTGAAATTACCTCTTGTTTCACTTAGGTAGCACGGTTAAAAACAGAATGCGCAGAACAAGCAGCAAAGAGCCATACGCTTACTCTGTGAAACAACACAGTGGTGAGTGCCTCACTGAACTAACCTCGTCTTTCATTTAGATAGCACGGTTAAAACCTGAATGCACAGAACTAGCAGCAAAGAGCCATACGATTTACTCTAGAAAAAACACTTTGCCGAGTGCCTCACTGAACTAACCTCTTGTTTCATTTAGGTACACGGTTAAAATCTGAATGCCTAGAACTGGCAGCAAAGAGCCATATGCTTACTCTGTGAAACAGCACAGTGGCGAGTGCCTCATTGACTAACCTCTTAGTTTCTTTAGTTAGCACGGTTAAGAACTGAATGCGCAGAACAGGCAGCAAATTGCTACATACTCCACTCTGTGAAGGAACACTTTGGCGAGTGCCTCACTGAACTAACCTCTTGTTTCACTTAGATAGCAAGGTTAAAAACTCAATGCACAGAACTACAGCAAAGAGCCATACGCTTTACTCTGTGAAACAACACAGCGGCGAGTGCCTCACTGAACTAACCTCTTGTTTCATTTAGGTAGCACTGTTAGGAACTGAATGCGCAGAACAGGCCAGCAAGGTGCTATACACTCCACTCTGTGAACCAACACTGTGGCGAGTGCCTCATTGAACTAACCTCTTGTTTCCCTTAGGTAGCACGGTTAAAAACTCAATGCGCAGAACTAGCAGCAAAGAGCCATATGCTTTATTCTGGGAAACAACACATTGGCGAGTGCCTCATTGAACTAACCTCTCGTTTCTTTTAGATAGCACGGTAAGAAATGAATGCGCAGAACAGGCAGCAAATTGCTACATACTCCACTCTGTGAAGGAACACTTTGGCGAGTGCCTCACTGAACTAACCTCCTGTTTCACTTAGATAGCACGGTTAAAACCTGAATGCGCAGAACTAGCAGCAAAGAGCCGTACGCTTTACTCTGTGAAACAACACAGTGCGAGGGCCTCACTGAACTAACCTCTTTGTCACTTAGGTAGCACGGTAAAAAACTGAATGCGCAGAATCTAGCAGCAAAGAGCCATAGCTTACTCTGTGAAACAACACAGCGGCGAGTGCCTCACTGAACAACCTGTTTCATTTACGTACCACGGTTAAAAACTGAATGACTAGAACTAGCAGCAAAGAGCCATACGCTTTACTCTGTGAACCAACACTGTGGCGAGTGCCTCACTGAACTAACCTCTTGTTTCATTTAGGAAGCACGGTTAAAAACTGAATGCGAAAAAAACTACCAGCAAGAGCCGTACTTTACTGTGAAACAACACAGTGGCGAGTGCCTCAATGAACTAACCTCTTGTTTAATTTAGGTAGCAATGCTAGGAATTGAATGCGCAGAACGGGCAGCAAGGTGCTATACACTCCACTCTGAATCAACACTGTGATGAGTGCCTCATTGAAATTACCTCTTGTTCACTTAGGTAGCACGGTTAAAAACAGAATGCGCAGAACAAGCAGCAAAGGCCATACGCTTTACTCTGTGAAACAACACAGTGGTGAGTGCCTCACTGAACTAACCTCGTCTTTCATTAGATAGCACGGTTAAAACCGAATGCACAGACACTAGCAGCAAAGAGCATACGATACTCTAGGAAAAAACACTTTGGCGAGTGCCTCACTGAACTAACCTCTTGTTTCATTTAGGTAGCACGGGAAAAAATGCAATGCCTAGAACTAGCAGCAAAGAGCCATATGCTTTACTCTGTGAAACAGCACAGTGGCGAGTGCCTCATTGAACTCCTCTTAGTTTCTTTTAGTTAGCACGGTTAAGAACTGAATGCGCAGAACAGGCAGCAAATTGCTACATACTCCACTCTGTGAAGGAACACTTTGGCGAGTGCCTCACT
>JAINVK010001141.1:0-23014 GCA_030068075.1 Paguma larvata
GAGGGCGGAGGTGAGGGCCCATGCGCGGGGGCGGCTCAGGCGTCGGCTTAGGGGCAGACTCGGGGGGCGGGCTAGGGTAGGGGGCCCGCGAGGCCTAGGGCTAGGGTTGGGCCCGGTCCCGGGAGGCTCCGGGGCCGAACCCCCGGCGGGGCCGCGCTCTCCCCGGAGGGCTGAGGTGAGGGCGCCTGCGGGGGAGCCGCTCAGGCTGAGCCTCGGGGCGCCGGGGCCAGCCTCCTTCCCGGGCCGGGCTGGGGTGGGGCCTCCGGAACCCCCGTGTGCAGCTCCGGCCCGGCTTCGCCAACGGCGTGGGGACGGTCCACGTCCCACGCCGAGTCACCCTGCCCCGCTCCCGGGCCCCAGGTGCCAGGCGTTCTCGCCCCCAGCAATGGGGTCCCCATGGGGGCAGAGCCCGGGCTAGGGTTAGGGCCCGCGCCGGGGACGACCCCAGGCCGAAGCGACGGCGGCGCCCTGATCTCCCTGGAGGGCGAGGTGAGGGCCCATGCGCGGGGGCGGCTCAGGCGTCGGCTTAGGGGCAGACTCGGGGGCGCTAGGGTTAGGGGGCCCGCGAGGCCTAGGGCTAGGGTTAGGGCCCGGTCCCGGGAGGCTCCGGGGGCCGAACCCCCGGCGGGGCCGCGCTCTCCCCGGAGGGCTGAGGTGAGGGCGCCTGCGGGGGAGCCGCTCAGGCTGAGCCTCGGGGCGCCGGGGCCAGCCTCCTTCCCGGGCCGGGCTGGGGTGGGGCCTCCGGAACCCCCCGTGTGCAGCTCCGGCCCGGCTTCGCCAACGCCGTGGGGACGGTCCACGTCCCACGCCGAGTCACCCTGCCCCGCTCCCGGGCCCCAGGTGCCTGGCGTTCTCGCCCCCAGCAATGGGGTCCCCATGGGGGCAGAGCCCGGGCTAGGGTTAGGGCCCCGCGCCGGGGACGACCCCAGGGCCGAAGAGACGGCGGCGCCGTGATCTCCCTGGAGGGCGGAGGTGAGGGCCCATGCGCGGGGGCGCTCAGGCGTCGGCTTAGGGGCAGACTCGGGGGGCGGGCTAGGGTTAGGGGGCCCGCGAGGCCTAGGGCTAGGGTTAGGGCCCGGTCCCGGGAGGCTCCGGGGGCCGAACCCCCGGCGGGGCCGCGCTCTCCCCGGAGGGCTGCGGTGAGGGCGCCTGCGGGGGAGCCGCTCAGGCTGAGCTCGGGGCGCCAGGGCCAGCCTCCTTCCCGGGCCGGGCTGGGGTGGGGCCTCCGGAACCCCCGTGTGCAGCTCCGGCCCGGCTTCGCCAACGGCGTGGGGACGGTCCACGTCCCACGCCGAGTCACCCTGCCCCGCTCCCGGGCCCCAGGTGCCAGGCGTTCTCGCCCCCAGCAATGGGGTCCCCATGGGGGCAGAGCCCGGGCTAGGGTTAGGGCCCGCGCCGGGGACGACCCCAGGGCCGAAGCGACGGCGGCGCCTGATCTCCCTGGAGGGCTGAGGTGAGGGCCCATGCGCGGGGGCGGCTCAGGCGTCGGCTTAGGGGCAGACTCGGGCGGGCCCCGAGGCCTAGGGCTAGGGTTAGGGCCCGGTCCCGGGAGGCTCCGGGGGCCGAACCCCCGGCGGGGGCCGCGCTCTCCCCGGAGGGCTGAGGTGAGGGCGCCTGCGGGGGAGCCGCTCAGGCTGAGTCTCGGGGCGCCAGGGCCAGCCTCCTCCCGGGCCGGGCTGGGGTGGGGCCTCCGGAACCCCCTGTGCAGCTCCGGCCCGGCTTCGCCAACGCCGTGGGGACGGTCCACGTCCCACGCCGAGTCACCCTGCCCCGCTCCCGGGCCCCAGGTGCCTGGCGTTCTCGCCCCCAGCAATGGGGTCCCCATGGGGGCAGAGCCCGGGCTAGGGTTAGGGCCCGCGCCGGGGACGACCCCAGGGCCGAAGAGACGGCGGCGCCGTGATCTCCCTGGAGGGCGGAGGTGAGGGCCCATGCGCGGGGGCGGCTCAGGCGTCGGCTTAGGGGCAGACTCGGGGGGCGGGCTAGGGTTAGGGGGCCCGCGAGGCCTAGGGCTAGGGTTAGGGCCCGGTCCCGGGAGGCTCCGGGGGCCGAACCCCCGGCGGGGCCGCGCTCTCCCCGGAGGGCTGAGGTGAGGGCGCCTGCGGGGGAGCCGCTCAGGCTGAGTCTCGGGGCGCCCGGGCCAGCCTCCTCTCCGGGCCGGGCTGGGGTGGGGCCTCCGGAACCCCCCTGTGCAGCTCCGGCCCGGCTTCGCCAACGGCGTGGGGACGGTCCACGTCCCACGCCGAGTCACCCTGCCCCGCTCCCGGGCCCCAGGTGCCTGGCGTTCTCGCCCCCAGCAATGGGGTCCCCATGGGGGCAGAGCCCGGGCTAGGGTTAGGGCCCGCGCCGGGGACGACCCCAGGGCCGAAGCGACGGCGGCGCCGTGATCTCCCTGGAGGGCGGAGGTGAGGGCCCATGCGCGGGGGCGGCTCAGGCGTCGGCTTAGGGGCAGACTCGGGGGGCGGGCTAGGGTTAGGGGGCCCGCGAGGCCTAGGGCTAGGGTTAGGGCCCGGTCCCGGGAGGCTCCGGGGGCCGAACCC
This sequence comes from Paguma larvata, assembly GCA_030068075.1. Lineage (NCBI taxonomy): Eukaryota > Metazoa > Chordata > Mammalia > Carnivora > Viverridae > Paguma > Paguma larvata. The sequence continues at coordinate 2,538 of JAINVK010001141.1, forward strand.
CCGGCGGGGCCGCGCTCTCCCCGGAGGGCTGAGGTGAGGGCGCCTGCGGGGGAGCCGCTCAGGCTGAGCCTCGGGGCGCCGGGGCCAGCCTCCTTCCCGGGCCGGGCTGGGGTGGGGCCTCCGGAACCCCCGTGTGCAGCTCCGGCCCGGCTTCGCCAACGGCGTGGGGACGGTCCACGTCCCACGCCGAGTCACCCTGCCCCGCTCCCGGGCCCCAGGTGCCAGGCGTTCTCGCCCCCAGCAATGGGGTCCCCATGGGGGCAGAGCCCGGGCTAGGGTTAGGGCCCGCGCCGGGGACGACCCCAGGGCCGAAGCGACGGCGGCGCCCTGATCTCCCTGGAGGGCAGAGGTGAGGGCCCATGCGCGGGGGCGGCTCAGGCGTCGGCTTAGGGGCAGACTCGGGGGGCGGGCTAGGGTTAGGGGGCCCGCGAGGCCTAGGGCTAGGGTTGGGCCCGGTCCCGGGAGGCTCCGGGGGCCGAACCCCCGGCGGGGCCGCGCTCTCCCCGGAGGGCTGAGGTGAGGGCGCCTGCGGGGGAGCCGCTCAGGCTGAGTCTCGGGGCGCCCGGGCCAGCCTCCTCTCCGGGCCGGGCTGGGGTGGGGCCTCCGGAACCCCCCTGTGCAGCTCCGGCCCGGCTTCGCCAACGCCGTGGGGACGGTCCACGTCCCACGCCGAGTCACCCTGCCCCGCTCCCGGGCCCCAGGTGCCTGGCGTTCTCGCCCCCAGCAATGGGGTCCCCATGGGGGCAGAGCCCGGGCTAGGGTTAGGGCCCGCGCCGGGGACGACCCCAGGGCCGAAGCGACGGCGGCGCCGTGATCTCCCTGGAGGGCGGAGGTGAGGGTCCATGCGCGGGGGCGGCTCAGGCGTCGGCTTAGGGGCAGACTCGGGGGGCGGGCTAGGGTTAGGGGGCCCGCGAGGCCTAGGGCTAGGGTTAGGGCCCGGTCCCGGGAGGCTCCGGGGGCCGAACCCCCGGCGGGGCCGCGCTCTCCCCGGAGGGCTGCGGTGAGGGCGCCTGCGGGGGAGCCGCTCAGGCTGAGTCTCGGGGCGCCGGGGCCAGCCTCCTCCCCGGGCCGGGCTGGGGTGGGGCCTCCGGAACCCCCCTGTGCAGCTCCGGCCCGGCTTCGCCAACGGCGTGGGGACGGTCCACGTCCCACGCCGAGTCACCCTGCCCCGCTCCCGGGCCCCAGGTGCCTGGCGTTCTCGCCCCCAGCAATGGGGTCCCCATGGGGGCAGAGCCCGGGCTAGGGTTAGGGCCCGCGCCGGGGACGACCCCAGGGCCGAAGCGACGTCGGCGCCGTGATCTCCCTGGAGGGCGGAGGTGAGGGCCCATGCGCGGGGGCGGCTCAGGCGTCGGCTTAGGGGCAGACTCGGGGGGCGGGCTAGGGTTAGGGGGCCCGCGAGGCCTAGGGCTAGGGTTGGGCCCGGTCCCGGGAGGCTCCGGGGGCCGAACCCCCGTCGGGTCCGCGCTCTCCCCGGAGGGCTGAGGTGAGGGCGCCTGCGGGGGAGCCGCTCAGGCTGAGTCTCGGGGCGCCAGGGCCAGCCTCCTCCCCGGGCCGGGCTGGGGTGGGGCCTCCGGAACCCCCCTGTGCAGCTCCGGCCCGGCTTGGCCAACGGCGTGGGGACGGTCCACCTCCCACGCCGAGTCACCCTGCCCCGCTCCCGGGCCCCAGGTGCCTGGCGTTCTCGCCCCCAGCAATGGGGTCCCCATGGGGGCAGAGCCCGGGCTGGGGTTAGGGCCCGCGCCGGGGACGACCCCAGGGCCGAAGAGACGGCGGCGCCGAGATCTCCCTGGAGGGCGGAGGTGAGGGTCCATGCGCGGGGGCGGCTCAGGCGTCGGCTTAGGGGCAGACTCGGGGGGCGGGCTAGGGTTAGGGGGCCCGCGAGGCCTAGGGCTAGGGTTAGGGCCCGGTCCCGGGAGGCTCCGGGGGCCGAACCCCCGGCGGGTCCGCGCTCTCCCCGGAGGGCTGAGGTGAGGGCGCTGCGGGGGAGCCGCTCAGGCTGAGTCTCGGGGCGCCCGGGCCAGCCTCCTCTCCGGGCCGGGCTGGGGTGGGGCCTCCGGAACCCCCCTGTGCAGCTCCGGCCCGGCTTCGCCAACGCCGTGGGGACGGTCCACGTCTCACGCCGAGTCACCCTGCCCCGCTCCCGGGCCCCAGGTGCCTGGCGTTCTCGCCCCCAACAATGGGGTCCCCATGGGGGCAGAGCCCGGGCTAGGGTTAGGGCCCGCGCCGGGGACGACCCCAGGGCCGAAGAGACGGCGGCGCCGTGATCTCCCTGGAGGGCGGAGGTGAGGGCCCATGCGCGGGGGCGGCTCAGGCGTCGGCTTAGGGGCAGACTCGGGGGGCGGGCTAGGGTTAGGGGGCCCGCGAGGCCTAGGGCTAGGGTTAGGGCCCGGTCCCGGGAGGCTCCGGGGGCCGAACCCCCGGCGGGGCCGCGCTCTCCCCGGAGGGCTGAGGTGAGGGCGCCTGCGGGGGAGCCGCTCAGGCTGAGCCTCGGGGCGCCTGGGCCAGCCTCCTTCCCGGGCCGGGCTGGGGTGGGGCCTCCGGAACCCCCTGTGCAGCTCCGGCCCGGCTTCGCCAACGGCGTGGGGACGGTCCACGTCCCACGCCGAGTCACCCTGCCCCGCTCCCGGGCCCCAGGTGCCTGGCGTTCTCGCCCCCAGCAATGGGGTCCCCATGGGGGCAGAGCCCGGGCTAGGGTTAGGGCCCGCGCCGGGGACGACCCCAGGGCCGAAGCGACGGCGGCGCCGTGATCTCCCTGGAGGGCGGAGGTGAGGGCCCATGCGCGGGGGCGGCTCAGGCGTCGGCTTAGGGGCAGACTCGGGGGGCGGGCTAGGGTTAGGGGGCCCGCGAGGCCTAGGGCTAGGGTTGGGCCCGGTCCCGGGAGGCTCCGGGGGCCGAACCCCCGGCGGGGCCGCGCTCTCCCCGGAGGGCTGAGGTGAGGGCGCCTGCGGGGGAGCCGCTCAGGCTGAGTCTCGGGGCGCCGGGCCAGCCTCCTCCCGGGCCGGGCTGGGGTGGGGCCTCCGGAACCCCCCTGTGCAGCTCCGGCCCGGCTTCGCCAACGGCGTGGGGACGGTCCACGTCCCACGCCGAGTCACCCTGCCCCGCTCCCGGGCCCCAGGTGCCTGGCGTTCTCGCCCCCAGCAATGGGGTCCCCATGGGGGCAGAGCCCGGGCTAGGGTTAGGGCCCGCGCCGGGGACGACCCCAGGGCCGAAGCGACGGCGGCGCCGTGATCTCCCTGGAGGGCGGAGGTGAGGGCCCATGCGCGGGGGCGGCTCAGGCGTCGGCTTAGGGGCAGACTCGGGGGGCGGGCTAGGGTTAGGGGGCCCGCGAGGCCTAGGGCTAGGGTTAGGGCCCGGTCCCGGGAGGCTCCGGGGGCCGAACCCCCGGCGGGGCCGCGCTCTCCCCGGAGGGCTGAGGTGAGGGCGCCTGCGGGGGAGCCGCTCAGGCTGAGTCTCGGGGCGCCGGGGCCAGCCTCCTACCCGGGCCGGGCTGGGGTGGGGCCTCCGGAACCCCCCTGTGCAGCTCCGGCCCGGCTTCGCCAACGGCGTGGGGACGGTCCACGTCCCACGCCGAGTCACCCTGCCCCGCTCCCGGGCCCCAGGTGCCTGGCGTTCTCGCCCCCAGCAATGGGGTCCCCATGGGGGCAGAGCCCGGGCTAGGGTTAGGGCCCGCGCCGGGGACGACCCCAGGGCCGAAGCGACGGCGGCGCCGTGATCTCCCTGGAGGGCGGAGGTGAGGGCCCATGCGCGGGGGCGGCTCAGGCGTCGGCTTAGGGGCAGACTCGGGGGGCGGGCTAGGGTTAGGGGGCCCGCGAGGCCTAGGGCTAGGGTTGGGCCCGGTCCCGGGAGGCTCCGGGGGCCGAACCCCCGGCGGGGCCGCGCTCTCCCCGGAGGGCTGAGGTGAGGGCGCCTGCGGGGGAGCCGCTCAGGCTGAGTCTCGGGGCGCCGGGGCCAGCCTCCTCCCCGGGCCGGGCTGGGGTGGGGCCTCCGGAACCCCCCTGTGCAGCTCCGGCCCGGCTTCGCCAACGGCGTGGGGACGGTCCACGTCCCACGCCGAGTCACCCTGCCCCGCTCCCGGGCCCCAGGTGCCTGGCGTTCTCGCCCCCAGCAATGGGGTCCCCATGGGGGCAGAGCCCGGGCTAGGGTTAGGGCCCGCGCCGGGGACGACCCCAGGGCCGAAGCGACGGCGGCGCCGTGATCTCCCTGGAGGGCGGAGGTGAGGGCCCATGCGCGGGGGCGGCTCAGGCGTCGGCTTAGGGGCAGACTCGGGGGGCGGGCTAGGGTTAGGGGGCCCGCGAGGCCTAGGGCTAGGGTTGGGCCCGGTCCCGGGAGGCTCCGGGGGCCGAACCCCCGGCGGGGCCGCGCTCTCCCCGGAGGGCTGAGGTGAGGGCGCCTGCGGGGGAGCCGCTCAGGCTGAGTCTCGGGGCGCCAGGGCCAGCCTCCTCCCCGGGCCGGGCTGGGGTGGGGCCTCCGGAACCCCCCTGTGCAGCTCCGGCCCGGCTTCGCCAACGGCGTGGGGACGGTCCACGTCCCACGCCGAGTCACCCTGCCCCGCTCCCGGGCCCCAGGTGCCTGGCGTTCTCGCCCCCAGCAATGGGGTCCCCATGGGGGCAGAGCCCGGGCTAGGGTTAGGGCCCGCGCCGGGGACGACCCCAGGGCCGAAGCGACGGCGGCGCCGTGATCTCCCTGGAGGGCGGAGGTGAGGGCCCATGCGCGGGGGCGGCTCAGGCGTCGGCTTAGGGGCAGACTCGGGGGGCGGGCTAGGGTTAGGGGCCGCGGGCTAGGGTTAGGGCCCGGTCCCGGGAGGCTCCGGGGGCCGAACCCCCGGCGGGGCCGCGCTCTCCCCGGAGGGCTGAGGTGAGGGCGCCTGCGGGGGAGCCGCTCAGGCTGAGTCTCGGGGCGCCGGGGCCAGCCTCCTCCCGGGCCGGGCTGGGGTGGGGCCTCCGGAACCCCCTGTGCAGCTCCGGCCCGGCTTCGCCAACGGCGTGGGGACGGTCCACGTCCCACGCCGAGTCACCCTGCCCCGCTCCCGGGCCCCAGGTGCCTGGCGTTCTCGCCCCCAGCAATGGGGTCCCCATGGGGGCAGAGCCCGGGCTAGGGTTAGGGCCCGCGCCGGGGACGACCCCAGGGCCGAAGCGACAGCGGCGCCGAGATCTCCCTGGAGGGTGGAGGTGAGGGTCCATGCGCGGGGGCGGCTCAGGCGTCGGCTTAGGGGCAGACTCGCGTGGCGGGCTAGGGTTAGGGCCCGGTCCCGGGAGGCTCCGGGGGCCGAACCCCCGGCGGGGCCGCGCTCTCCCCGGAGGGCTGAGGTGAGGGCGCCTGCGGGGGAGCCGCTCAGGCTGAGTCTCGGGGCGCCAGGGCCAGCCTCCTCCCCGGGCCGGGCTGGGGTGGGGCCTCCGGAACCCCCCTGTGCAGCTCCGGCCCGGCTTCGCCAACGGCGTGGGGACGGTCCACGTCCCACGCCGAGTCACCCTGCCCCGCTCCCGGGCCCCAGGTGCCTGGCGTTCTCGCCCCCAGCAATGGGGTCCCCATGGGGGCAGAGCCCGGGCTAGGGTTAGGGCCCGCGCCGGGGACGACCCCAGGGCCGAAGAGACGGCGGCGCCGTGATCTCCCTGGAGGGCGGAGGTGAGGGCCCATGCGCGGGGGCGGCTCAGGCGTCGGCTTAGGGGCAGACTCGGGGGGCGGGCTAGGGTTAGGGGGCCCGCGAGGCCTAGGGCTAGGGTTAGGGCCCGGTCCCGGGAGGCTCCGGGGGCCGAACCCCCGGCGGGTCCGCGCTCTCCCCGGAGGGCTGAGGTGAGGGCGCTGCGGGGGAGCCGCTCAGGCTGAGTCTCGGGGCGCCCGGGCCAGCCTCCTCTCCGGGCCGGGCTGGGGTGGGGCCTCCGGAACCCCCCTGTGCAGCTCCGGCCCGGCTTCGCCAACGCCGTGGGGACGGTCCACGTCTCACGCCGAGTCACCCTGCCCCGCTCCCGGGCCCCAGGTGCCTGGCGTTCTCGCCCCCAACAATGGGGTCCCCATGGGGGCAGAGCCCGGGCTAGGGTTAGGGCCCGCGCCGGGGACGACCCCAGGGCCGAAGAGACGGCGGCGCCGTGATCTCCCTGGAGGGCGGAGGTGAGGGCCCATGCGCGGGGGCGGCTCAGGCGTCGGCTTAGGGGCAGACTCGGGGGGCGGGCTAGGGTTAGGGGGCCCGCGAGGCCTAGGGCTAGGGTTAGGGCCCGGTCCCGGGAGGCTCCGGGGGCCGAACCCCCGGCGGGGCCGCGCTCTCCCCGGAGGGCTGAGGTGAGGGCGCCTGCGGGGGAGCCGCTCAGGCTGAGTCTCGGGGCGCCGGGGCCAGCCTCCTCCCGGGCCGGGCTGGGGTGGGGCCTCCGGAACCCCCGTGTGCAGCTCCGGCCCGGCTTCGCCAACGGCGTGGGGACGGTCCACGTCCCACGCCGAGTCACCCTGCCCCGCTCCCGGGCCCCAGGTGCCTGGCGTTCTCGCCCCCAGCAATGGGGTCCCCATGGGGGCAGAGCCCGGGCTAGGGTTAGGGCCCGCGCCGGGGACGACCCCAGGGCCGAAGCGACGGCGGCGCCGTGATCTCCCTGGAGGGCGGAGGTGAGGGCCCATGCGCGGGGGCGGCTCAGGCGTCGGCTTAGGGGCAGACTCGGGGGGCGGGCTAGGGTTAGGGGGCCCGCGAGGCCTAGGGCTAGGGTTGGGCCCGGTCCCGGGAGGCTCCGGGGGCCGAACCCCCGGCGGGGCCGCGCTCTCCCCGGAGGGCTGAGGTGAGGGCGCCTGCGGGGGAGCCGCTCAGGCTGAGCCTCGGGGCGCCGGGGCCAGCCTCCTTCCCGGGCCGGGCTGGGGTGGGGCCTCCGGAACCCCCGTGTGCAGCTCCGGCCCGGCTTCGCCAACGGCGTGGGGACGGTCCACGTCCCACGCCGAGTCACCCTGCCCCGCTCCCGGGCCCCAGGTGCCTGGCGTTCTCGCCCCCAGCAATGGGGTCCCCATGGGGGCAGAGCCCGGGCTAGGGTTAGGGCCCGCGCCGGGGACGACCCCAGGGCCGAAGCGACGGCGGCGCCGTGATCTCCCTGGAGGGCGGAGGTGAGGGTCCATGCGCGGGGGCGGCTCAGGCGTCGGCTTAGGGGCAGACTCGGGGGGCGGGCTAGGGTTAGGGGGCCCGCGAGGCCTAGGGCTAGGGTTAGGGCCCGGTCCCGGGAGGCTCCGGGGGCCGAACCCCCGGCCGGGCCGCGCTCTCCCCGGAGGGCTGCGGTGAGGGCGCCTGCGGGGGAGCCGCTCAGGCTGAGTCTCGGGGCGCCAGGGCCAGCCTCCTCCCCGGGCCGGGCTGGGGTGGGGCCTCCGGAACCCCCCTGTGCAGCTCCGGCCCGGCTTCGCCAACGGCGTGGGGACGGTCCACGTCCCACGCCGAGTCACCCTGCCCCGCTCCCGGGCCCCAGGTGCCAGGCGTTCTCGCCCCCAGCAATGGGGTCCCCATGGGGGCAGAGCCCGGGCTAGGGTTAGGGCCCGCGCCGGGGACGACCCCAGGGCCAAAGCGACAGCGGCGCCGAGATCTCCCTGGAGGGTGGAGGTGAGGGTCCATGCGCGGGGGCGGCTCAGGCGTCGGCTTAGGGGCAGACTCGCGTGGCGGGCTAGGGTTAGGGCCCGGTCCCGGGAGGCTCCGGGGGCCGAACCCCCGGCGGGGCCGCGCTCTCCCCGGAGTGCTGAGGTGAGGGCGCCTGCGGGGGAGCCGCTCAGGCTGAGTCTCGGGGCGCCAGGGCCAGCCTCCTCCCCGGGCCGGGCTGGGGTGGGGCCTCCGGAACCCCCTGTGCAGCTCCGGCCCGGCTTCGCCAACGCCGTGGGGACGGTCCACGTCCCACGCCGAGTCACCCTGCCCCGCTCCCGGGCCCCAGGTGCCTGGCGTTCTCGCCCCCAGCAATGGGGTCCCCATGGGGGCAGAGCCCGGGCTAGGGTTAGGGCCCGCGCCGGGGACGACCCCAGGGCCGAAGAGACGGCGGCGCCCCGATCTCCCTGGAGGGCGGAGGTGAGGGCCCATGCGCGGGGGCGGCTCAGGCGTCGGCCTAGGGGCAGACTCGGGGGGCGGGCTAGGGTTAGGTGGCCCGCGAGGCCTAGGGCTAGTTTAGGGCCCGGTCCCGGGAGGCTCCGGGGGCCGAACCCCCGGCGGGTCCGCGCTCTCCCCGGAGGGCTGAGGTGAGGGCGCTGCGGGGGAGCCGCTCAGGCTGAGTCTCGGGGCGCCCGGGCCAGCCTCCTCTCCGGGCCGGGCTGGGGTGGGGCCTCCGGAACCCCCCTGTGCAGCTCCGGCCCGGCTTCGCCAACGCCGTGGGGACGGTCCACGTCTCACGCCGAGTCACCCTGCCCCGCTTCCGGGCCCCAGGTGCCTGGCGTTCTCGCCCCCAACAATGGGGTCCCCATGGGGGCAGAGCCCGGGCTAGGGTTAGAGCCCGCGCCGGGGACGACCCCAGGGCCGAAGAGATGGCGGCGCCGTGATCTCCCTGGAGGGCGGAGGTGAGGGCCCATGCGCGGGCGCGGCTCAGGCGTCGGCTTAGGGGCAGACTCGGGGGGCGGGCTAGGGTTAGGGCCCGGTCCCCCGAGGCTCCGGGGGCCGAACCCCCGGCGGGGCCGCGCTCTCCCCGGAGAGCTGAGGTGAGGGCGCCTGCGGGGGAGCCGCTCAGGCTGAGTCTCGGGGCGCCCGGGCCAGCCTCCTCTCCGGGCCGGGCTGGGGTGGGGCCTCCGGAACCCCCCTGTGCAGCTCCGGCCCGGCTTCGCCAACGGCGTGGGGACGGTCCACGTCCCACGCCGAGTCACCCTGCCCCGCTCCCGGGCCCCAGGTGCCTGGCGTTCTCGCCCCCAACAATGGGGTCCCCATGGGGGCAGAGCCCGGGCTAGGGTTAGGGCCCGCGCCGGGGACGACCCCAGGGCCGAAGAGACGGCGGCGCCGTGATCTCCCTGGAGGGCGGAGGTGAGGGCCCATGCGCGGGGGCGGCTCAGGCGTCGGCTTAGGGGCAGACTCGGGGGGCGGGCTAGGGTTAGGGGGCCCGCGAGGCCTAGGGCTAGGGTTAGGGCCCGGTCCCGGGAGGCTCCGGGGGCCGAACCCCCGACGGGTCCGCGCTCTCCCCGGAGGGCTGAGGTGAGGGCGCTGCGGGGGAGCCGCTCAGGCTGAGTCTCGGGGCGCCAGGGCCAGCCTCCTCCCCGGGCCGGGCTGGGGTGGGGCCTCCGGAACCCCCCTGTGCAGCTCCGGCCCGGCTTCGCCAACGGCGTGGGGACGGTCCACGTCCCACGCCGAGTCACCCTGCCCCGCTCCCGGGCCCCAGGTGCCTGGCGTTCTCGCCCCCAGCAATGGGGTCCCCATGGGGGCAGAGCCCGGGCTAGGGTTAGGGCCCGCGCCGGGGACGACCCCAGGGCCGAAGCGACGGCGGCGCCGTGATCTCCCTGGAGGGCGGAGGTGAGGGTCCATGCGCGGGGGCGGCTCAGGCGTCGGCTTAGGGGCAGACTCGGGGGGCGGGCTAGGGTTAGGGGGCCCGCGAGGCCTAGGGCTAGGGTTAGGGCCCGGTCCCGGGAGGCTCCGGGGGCCGAACCCCCGGCGGGGCCGCGCTCTCCCCGGAGGGCTGAGGTGAGGGCGCCTGCGGGGGAGCCGCTCAGGCTGAGTCTCGGGGCGCCGGGCCAGCCTCCTCCCGGGCCGGGCTGGGGTGGGGCCTCCGGAACCCCCCTGTGCAGCTCCGGCCCGGCTTCGCCAACGGCGTGGGGACGGTCCACGTCCCACGCCGAGTCACCCTGCCCCGCTCCCGGGCCCCAGGTGCCTGGCGTTCTCGCCCCCAGCAATGGGGTCCCCATGGGGGCAGAGCCCGGGCTAGGGTTAGGGCCCGCGCCGGGGACGACCCCAGGGCCGAAGCGACGGCGGCGCCGTGATCTCCCTGGAGGGCGGAGGTGAGGGCCCATGCGCGGGGGCGGCTCAGGCGTCGGCTTAGGGGCAGACTCGGGGGGCGGGCTAGGGTTAGGGGGCCCGCGAGGCCTAGGGCTAGGGTTAGGGCCCGGTCCCGGGAGGCTCCGGGGGCCGAACCCCCGGCGGGGCCGCGCTCTCCCCGGAGGGCTGAGGTGAGGGCGCCTGCGGGGGAGCCGCTCAGGCTGAGTCTCGGGGCGCCAGGGCCAGCCTCCTCCCGGGCCGGGCTGGGGTGGGGCCTCCGGAACCCCCCTGTGCAGCTCCGGCCCGGCTTCGCCAACGGCGTGGGGACGGTCCACGTCCCACGCCGAGTCACCCTGCCCCGCTCCCGGGCCCCAGGTGCCTGGCGTTCTCGCCCCCAGCAATGGGGTCCCCATGGGGGCAGAGCCCGGGCTAGGGTTAGGGCCCGCGCCGGGGACGACCCCAGGGCCGAAGAGACGGCGGCGCCGTGATCTCCCTGGAGGGCGGAGGTGAGGGCCCATGCGCGGGGGCGGCTCAGGCGTCGGCTTAGGGGCAGACTCGGGGGGCGGGCTAGGGTTAGGGGGCCCGCGAGGCCTAGGGCTAGGGTTAGGGCCCGGTCCCGGGAGGCTCCGGGGGCCGAACCCCCGGCGGGTCCGCGCTCTCCCCGGAGGGCTGAGGTGAGGGCGCCTGCGGGGGAGCCGCTCAGGCTGAGTCTCGGGGCGCCAGGGCCAGCCTCCTCCCCGGGCCGGGCTGGGGTGGGGCCTCCGGAACCCCCCTGTGCAGCTCCGGCCCGGCTTCGCCAACGGCGTGGGGACGGTCCACGTCCCACGCCGAGTCACCCTGCCCCGCTCCCGGGCCCCAGGTGCCTGGCGTTCTCGCCCCCAGCAATGGGGTCCCCATGGGGGCAGAGCCCGGGCTAGGGTTAGGGCCCGCGCCGGGGACGACCCCAGGGCCGAAGCGACGGCGGCGCCGTGATCTCCCTGGAGGGCGGAGGTGAGGGCCCATGCGCGGGGGCGGCTCAGGCGTCGGCTTAGGGGCAGACTCGGGGGGCGGGCTAGGGTTAGGGGGCCCGCGAGGCCTAGGGCTAGGGTTAGGGCCCGGTCCCGGGAGGCTCCGGGGGCCGAACCCCCGGCGGGGCCGCGCTCTCCCCGGAGGGCTGAGGTGAGGGCGCCTGCGGGGGAGCCGCTCAGGCTGAGTCTCGGGGCGCCAGGGCCAGCCTCCTCCCGGGCCGGGCTGGGGTGGGGCCTCCGGAACCCCCCTGTGCAGCTCCGGCCCGGCTTCGCCAACGGCGTGGGGACGGTCCACGTCCCACGCCGAGTCACCCTGCCCCGCTCCCGGGCCCCAGGTGCCTGGCGTTCTCGCCCCCAGCAATGGGGTCCCCATGGGGGCAGAGCCCGGGCTAGGGTTAGGGCCCGCGCCGGGGACGACCCCAGGGCCGAAGCGACGGCGGCGCCGTGATCTCCCTGGAGGGCGGAGGTGAGGGCCCATGCGCGGGGGCGGCTCAGGCGTCGGCTTAGGGGCAGACTCGGGGGGCGGGCTAGGGTTAGGGGGCCCGCGAGGCCTAGGGCTAGGGTTAGGGCCCGGTCCCGGGAGGCTCCGGGGGCCGAACCCCCGGCGGGGCCGCGCTCTCCCCGGAGGGCTGAGGTGAGGGCGCCTGCGGGGGAGCCGCTCAGGCTGAGTCTCGGGGCGCCGGGCCAGCCTCCTCCCGGGCCGGGCTGGGGTGGGGCCTCCGGAACCCCCCTGTGCAGCTCCGGCCCGGCTTCGCCAACGGCGTGGGGACGGTCCACGTCCCACGCCGAGTCACCCTGCCCCGCTCCCGGGCCCCAGGTGCCTGGCGTTCTCGCCCCCAGCAATGGGGTCCCCATGGGGGCAGAGCCCGGGCTAGGGTTAGGGCCCGCGCCGGGGACGACCCCAGGGCCGAAGCGACGGCGGCGCCGTGATCTCCCTGGAGGGCGGAGGTGAGGGCCCATGCGCGGGGGCGGCTCAGGCGTCGGCTTAGGGGCAGACTCGGGGGGCGGGCTAGGGTTAGGGGGCCCGCGAGGCCTAGGGCTAGGGTTAGGGCCCGGTCCCGGGAGGCTCCGGGGGCCGAACCCCCGGCGGGGCCGCGCTCTCCCCGGAGGGCTGAGGTGAGGGCGCCTGCGGGGGAGCCGCTCAGGCTGAGTCTCGGGGCGCCTGGCCAGCCTCCTCCCCGGGCCGGGCTGGGGTGGGGCCTCCGGAAACCCCCTGTGCAGCTCCGGCCCGGCTTCGCCAACGGCGTGGGGACGGTCCACGTCCCACGCCGAGTCACCCTGCCCCGCTCCCGGGCCCCAGGTGCCTGGCGTTCTCGCCCCCAGCAATGGGGTCCCCATGGGGGCAGAGCCCGGGCTAGGGTTAGGGCCCGCGCCGGGGACGACCCCAGGGCCGAAGCGACGGCGGCGCCGTGATCTCCCTGGAGGGCGGAGGTGAGGGCCCATGCGCGGGGGCGGCTCAGGCGTCGGCTTAGGGGCAGACTCGGGGGGCGGGCTAGGGTTAGGGGGCCCGCGAGGCCTAGGGCTAGGGTTAGGGCCCGGTCCCGGGAGGCTCCGGGGGCCGAACCCCCGGCGGGGCCGCGCTCTCCCCGGAGGGCTGAGGTGAGGGCGCCTGCGGGGGAGCCGCTCAGGCTGAGTCTCGGGGCGCCGGGGCCAGCCTCCTACCCGGGCCGGGCTGGGGTGGGGCCTCCGGAACCCCCCTGTGTAGCTCCGGCCCGGCTTCGCCAACGGCGTGGGGACGGTCCACGTCCCACGCCGAGTCACCCTGCCCCGCTCCCGGGCCCCAGGTGCCTGGCGTTCTCGCCCCCAGCAATGGGGTCCCCATGGGGGCAGAGCCCGGGCTAGGGTTAGGGCCCGCGCCGGGGACGACCCCAGGGCCGAAGCGACGGCGGCGCCGTGATCTCCCTGGAGGGCGGAGGTGAGGGCCCATGCGCGGGGGCGGCTCAGGCGTCGGCTTAGGGGCAGACTCGGGGGGCGGGCTAGGGTTAGGGGGCCCGCGAGGCCTAGGGCTAGGGTTAGGGCCCGGTCCCGGGAGGCTCCGGGGGCCGAACCCCCGGCGGGGCCGCGCTCTCCCCGGAGGGCTGAGGTGAGGGCGCCTGCGGGGGAGCCGCTCAGGCTGAGTCTCGGGGCGCCAGGGCCAGCCTCCTCCCCGGGCCGGGCTGGGGTGGGGCCTCCGGAACCCCCCTGTGCAGCTCCGGCCCGGCTTCGCCAACGGCGTGGGGACGGTCCACGTCCCACGCCGAGTCACCCTGCCCCGCTCCCGGGCCCCAGGTGCCTGGCGTTCTCGCCCCCAGCAATGGGGTCCCCATGGGGGCAGAGCCCGGGCTAGGGTTAGGGCCCGCGCCGGGGACGACCCCAGGGCCGAAGCGACGGCGGCGCCGTGATCTCCCTGGAGGGCGGAGGTGAGGGCCCATGCGCGGGGGCGGCTCAGGCGTCGGCTTAGGGGCAGACTCGGGGGGCGGGCTAGGGTTAGGGGGCCCGCGAGGCCTAGGGCTAGGGTTAGGGCCCGGTCCCGGGAGGCTCCGGGGGCCGAACCCCCGGCGGGGCCGCGCTCTCCCCGGAGGGCTGAGGTGAGGGCGCCTGCGGGGGAGCCGCTCAGGCTGAGTCTCGGGGCGCCCGGGCCAGCCTCCTCCCGGGCCGGGCTGGGGTGGGGCCTCCGGAACCCCCCTGTGCAGCTCCGGCCCGGCTTCGCCAACGGCGTGGGGACGGTCCACGTCCCACGCCGAGTCACCCTGCCCCGCTCCCGGGCCCCAGGTGCCTGGCGTTCTCGCCCCCAGCAATGGGGTCCCCATGGGGGCAGAGCCCGGGCTAGGGTTAGGGCCCGCGCCGGGGACGACCCCAGGGCCGAAGCGACGGCGGCGCCGTGATCTCCCTGGAGGGCGGAGGTGAGGGCCCATGCGCGGGGGCGGCTCAGGCGTCGGCTTAGGGGCAGACTCGGGGCCTAGGGTTAGGGGGCCCGGGCTAGGGTTAGGGCCCGGTCCCGGGAGGCTCCGGGGGCCGAACCCCCGGCGGGGCCGCGCTCTCCCCGGAGGGCTGAGGTGAGGGCGCCTGCGGGGGAGCCGCTCAGGCTGAGTCTCGGGGCGCCAGGGCCAGCCTCCTCCCGGGCCGGGCTGGGGTGGGGCCTCCGGAACCCCCCTGTGCAGCTCCGGCCCGGCTTCGCCAACGGCGTGGGGACGGTCCACGTCCCACGCCGAGTCACCCTGCCCCGCTCCCGGGCCCCAGGTGCCTGGCGTTCTCGCCCCCAGCAATGGGGTCCCCATGGGGGCAGAGCCCGGGCTAGGGTTAGGGCCCGCGCCGGGGACGACCCCAGGGCCGAAGCGACGGCGGCGCCGTGATCTCCCTGGAGGGCGGAGGTGAGGGCCCATGCGCGGGGGCGGCTCAGGCGTCGGCTTAGGGGCAGACTCGGGGGGCGGGCTAGGGTTAGGGGGCCCGCGAGGCCTAGGGCTAGGGTTAGGGCCCGGTCCCGGGAGGCTCCGGGGGCCGAACCCCCGGCGGGTCCGCGCTCTCCCCGGAGGGCTGAGGTGAGGGCGCCTGCGGGGGAGCCGCTCAGGCTGAGTCTCGGGGCGCCAGGGCCAGCCTCCTCCCCGGGCCGGGCTGGGGTGGGGCCTCCGGAACCCCCCTGTGCAGCTCCGGCCCGGCTTCGCCAACGGCGTGGGGACGGTCCACGTCCCACGCCGAGTCACCCTGCCCCGCTCCCGGGCCCCAGGTGCCTGGCGTTCTCGCCCCCAGCAATGGGGTCCCCATGGGGGCAGAGCCCGGGCTAGGGTTAGGGCCCGCGCCGGGGACGACCCCAGGGCCGAAGCGACGGCGGCGCCGTGATCTCCCTGGAGGGCGGAGGTGAGGGCCCATGCGCGGGGGCGGCTCAGGCGTCGGCTTAGGGGCAGACTCGGGGGGCGGGCTAGGGTTAGGGGGCCCGCGAGGCCTAGGGCTAGGGTTAGGGCCCGGTCCCGGGAGGCTCCGGGGGCCGAACCCCCGGCGGGGCCGCGCTCTCCCCGGAGGGCTGAGGTGAGGGCGCCTGCGGGGGAGCCGCTCAGGCTGAGTCTCGGGGCGCCGGGCCAGCCTCCTCCCGGGCCGGGCTGGGGTGGGGCCTCCGGAACCCCCCTGTGCAGCTCCGGCCCGGCTTCGCCAACGGCGTGGGGACGGTCCACGTCCCACGCCGAGTCACCCTGCCCCGCTCCCGGGCCCCAGGTGCCTGGCGTTCTCGCCCCCAGCAATGGGGTCCCCATGGGGGCAGAGCCCGGGCTAGGGTTAGGGCCCGCGCCGGGGACGACCCCAGGGCCGAAGCGACGGCGGCGCCGTGATCTCCCTGGAGGGCGGAGGTGAGGGCCCATGCGCGGGGGCGGCTCAGGCGTCGGCTTAGGGGCAGACTCGGGGGGCGGGCTAGGGTTAGGGGGCCCGCGAGGCCTAGGGCTAGGGTTGGGCCCGGTCCCGGGAGGCTCCGGGGGCCGAACCCCCGGCGGGGCCGCGCTCTCCCCGGAGGGCTGAGGTGAGGGCGCCTGCGGGGGAGCCGCTCAGGCTGAGTCTCGGGGCGCCGGGGCCAGCCTCCTCCCGGGCCGGGCTGGGGTGGGGCCTCCGGAACCCCCCTGTGCAGCTCCGGCCCGGCTTCGCCAACGGCGTGGGGACGGTCCACGTCCCACGCCGAGTCACCCTGCCCCGCTCCCGGGCCCCAGGTGCCTGGCGTTCTCGCCCCCAGCAATGGGGTCCCCATGGGGGCAGAGCCCGGGCTAGGGTTAGGGCCCGCGCCGGGGACGACCCCAGGGCCGAAGCGACGGCGGCGCCGTGATCTCCCTGGAGGGCGGAGGTGAGGGCCCATGCGCGGGGGCGGCTCAGGCGTCGGCTTAGGGGCAGACTCGGGGGGCGGGCTAGGGTTAGGGGGCCCGCGAGGCCTAGGGCTAGGGTTAGGGCCCGGTCCCGGGAGGCTCCGGGGGCCGAACCCCCGGCGGGGCCGCGCTCTCCCCGGAGGGCTGAGGTGAGGGCGCCTGCGGGGGAGCCGCTCAGGCTGAGTCTCGGGGCGCCAGGGCCAGCCTCCTCCCCGGGCCGGGCTGGGGTGGGGCCTCCGGAACCCCCCTGTGCAGCTCCGGCCCGGCTTCGCCAACGGCGTGGGGACGGTCCACGTCCCACGCCGAGTCACCCTGCCCCGCTCCCGGGCCCCAGGTGCCAGGCGTTCTCGCCCCCAGCAATGGGGTCCCCATGGGGGCAGAGCCCGGGCTAGGGTTAGGGCCCGCGCCGGGGACGACCCCAGGGCCGAAGCGACGGCGGCGCCGTGATCTCCCTGGAGGGCGGAGGTGAGGGTCCATGCGCGGGGGCGGCTCAGGCGTCGGCTTAGGGGCAGACTCGGGGGGCGGGCTAGGGTTAGGGGGCCCGCGAGGCCTAGGGCTAGGGTTAGGGCCCGGTCCCGGGAGGCTCCGGGGGCCGAACCCCCGGCGGGGCCGCGCTCTCCCCGGAGGGCTGAGGTGAGGGCGCCTGCGGGGGAGCCGCTCAGGCTGAGTCTCGGGGCGCCAGGGCCAGCCTCCTCCCCGGGCCGGGCTGGGGTGGGGCCTCCGGAACCCCCCTGTGCAGCTCCGGCCCGGCTTCGCCAACGGCGTGGGGACGGTCCACGTCCCACGCCGAGTCACCCTGCCCCGCTCCCGGGCCCCAGGTGCCTGGCGTTCTCGCCCCCAGCAATGGGGTCCCCATGGGGGCAGAGCCCGGGCTAGGGTTAGGGCCCGCGCCGGGGACGACCCCAGGGCCGAAGCGACGGCGGCGCCGTGATCTCCCTGGAGGGCGGAGGTGAGGGCCCATGCGCGGGGGCGGCTCAGGCGTCGGCTTAGGGGCAGACTCGGGGGGCGGGCTAGGGTTAGGGGGCCCGCGAGGCCTAGGGCTAGGGTTAGGGCCCGGTCCCGGGAGGCTCCGGGGGCCGAACCCCCGGCGGGTCCGCGCTCTCCCCGGAGGGCTGAGGTGAGGGCGCCTGCGGGGGAGCCGCTCAGGCTGAGTCTCGGGGCGCCAGGGCCAGCCTCCTCCCGGGCCGGGCTGGGGTGGGGCCTCCGGAACCCCCCTGTGCAGCTCCGGCCCGGCTTCGCCAACGGCGTGGGGACGGTCCACGTCCCACGCCGAGTCACCCTGCCCCGCTCCCGGGCCCCAGGTGCCTGGCGTTCTCGCCCCCAGCAATGGGGTCCCCATGGGGGCAGAGCCCGGGCTAGGGTTAGGGCCCGCGCCGGGGACGACCCCAGGGCCGAAGCGACGGCGGCGCCGTGATCTCCCTGGAGGGCGGAGGTGAGGGCCCATGCGCGGGGGCGGCTCAGGCGTCGGCTTAGGGGCAGACTCGGGGGGCGGGCTAGGGTTAGGGGGCCCGCGAGGCCTAGGGCTAGGGTTAGGGCCCGGTCCCGGGAGGCTCCGGGGGCCGAACCCCCGGCGGGGCCGCGCTCTCCCCGGAGGGCTGAGGTGAGGGCGCCTGCGGGGGAGCCGCTCAGGCTGAGTCTCGGGGCGCCAGGGCCAGCCTCCTCCCGGGCCGGGCTGGGGTGGGGCCTCCGGAACCCCCCTGTGCAGCTCCGGCCCGGCTTCGCCAACGGCGTGGGGACGGTCCACGTCCCACGCCGAGTCACCCTGCCCCGCTCCCGGGCCCCAGGTGCCTGGCGTTCTCGCCCCCAGCAATGGGGTCCCCATGGGGGCAGAGCCCGGGCTAGGGTTAGGGCCCGCGCCGGGGACGACCCCAGGGCCGAAGCGACGGCGGCGCCGTGATCTCCCTGGAGGGCGGAGGTGAGGGCCCATGCGCGGGGGCGGCTCAGGCGTCGGCTTAGGGGCAGACTCGGGGGGCGGGCTAGGGTTAGGGGGCCCGCGAGGCCTAGGGCTAGGGTTAGGGCCCGGTCCCGGGAGGCTCCGGGGGCCGAACCCCCGGCGGGGCCGCGCTCTCCCCGGAGGGCTGAGGTGAGGGCGCCTGCGGGGGAGCCGCTCAGGCTGAGTCTCGGGGCGCCAGGGCCAGCCTCCTCCCCGGGCCGGGCTGGGGTGGGGCCTCCGGAACCCCCCGTGTGCAGCTCCGGCCCGGCTTCGCCAACGGCGTGGGGACGGTCCACGTCCCACGCCGAGTCACCCTGCCCCGCTCCCGGGCCCCAGGTGCCAGGCGTTCTCGCCCCCAGCAATGGGGTCCCCATGGGGGCAGAGCCCGGGCTAGGGTTAGGGCCCGCGCCGGGGACGACCCCAGGGCCGAAGCGACGGCGGCGCCCTGATCTCCCTGGAGGGCGAGGTGAGGGCCCATGCGCGGGGGCGGCTCAGGCGTCGGCTTAGGGGCAGACTCGGGGGGCGGGCTAGGGTTAGGGGGCCCGCGAGGCCTAGGGCTAGGGTTAGGGCCCGGTCCCGGGAGGCTCCGGGGGCCGAACCCCCGGCGGGGCCGCGCTCTCCCCGGAGGGCTGAGGTGAGGGCGCCTGCGGGGGAGCCGCTCAGGCTGAGTCTCGGGGCGCCCGGGCCAGCCTCCTCCCCGGGCCGGGCTGGGGTGGGGCCTCCGGAACCCCCCTGTGCAGCTCCGGCCCGGCTTCGCCAACGGCGTGGGGACGGTCCACGTCCCACGCCGAGTCACCCTGCCCCGCTCCCGGGCCCCAGGTGCCTGGCGTTCTCGCCCCCAGCAATGGGGTCCCCATGGGGGCAGAGCCCGGGCTAGGGTTAGGGCCCGCGCCGGGGACGACCCCAGGGCCGAAGCGACGGCGGCGCCGTGATCTCCCTGGAGGGCGGAGGTGAGGGCCCATGCGCGGGGGCGGCTCAGGCGTCGGCTTAGGGGCAGACTCGGGGGGCGGGCTAGGGTTAGGGGGCCCGCGAGGCCTAGGGCTAGGGTTAGGGCCCGGTCCCGGGAGGCTCCGGGGGCCGAACCCCCGGCGGGGCCGCGCTCTCCCCGGAGGGCTGAGGTGAGGGCGCCTGCGGGGGAGCCGCTCAGGCTGAGTCTCGGGGCGCCAGGGCCAGCCTCCTCCCCGGGCCGGGCTGGGGTGGGGCCTCCGGAACCCCCCTGTGCAGCTCCGGCCCGGCTTCGCCAACGGCGTGGGGACGGTCCACGTCCCACGCCGAGTCACCCTGCCCCGCTCCCGGGCCCCAGGTGCCTGGCGTTCTCGCCCCCAGCAATGGGGTCCCCATGGGGGCAGAGCCCGGGCTAGGGTTAGGGCCCGCGCCGGGGACGACCCCAGGGCCGAAGCGACGGCGGCGCCGTGATCTCCCTGGAGGGCGGAGGTGAGGGTCCATGCGCGGGGGCGGCTCAGGCGTCGGCTTAGGGGCAGACTCGGGGGGCGGGCTAGGGTTAGGGGGCCCGCGAGGCCTAGGGCTAGGGTTAGGGCCCGGTCCCGGGAGGCTCCGGGGGCCGAACCCCCGGCGGGGCCGCGCTCTCCCCGGAGGGCTGAGGTGAGGGCGCCTGCGGGGGAGCGCTCAGGCTGAGTCTCGGGGCGCCAGGGCCAGCCTCCTCCCCGGGCCGGGCTGGGGTGGGGCCTCCGGAACCCCCCTGTGCAGCTCCGGCCCGGCTTCGCCAACGGCGTGGGGACGGTCCACGTCCCACGCCGAGTCACCCTGCCCCGCTCCCGGGCCCCAGGTGCCTGGCGTTCTCGCCCCCAGCAATGGGGTCCCCATGGGGGCAGAGCCCGGGCTAGGGTTAGGGCCCGCGCCGGGGACGACCCCAGGGCCGAAGCGACGGCGGCGCCGTGATCTCCCTGGAGGGCGGAGGTGAGGGCCCATGCGCGGGGGCGGCTCAGGCGTCGGCTTAGGGGCAGACTCGGGGGGCGGGCTAGGGTTAGGGGGCCCGCGAGGCCTAGGGCTAGGGTTAGGGCCCGGTCCCGGGAGGCTCCGGGGGCCGAACCCCCGGCGGGGCCGCGCTCTCCCCGGAGGGCTGAGGTGAGGGCGCCTGCGGGGGAGCCGCTCAGGCTGAGCCTCGGGGCGCCGGGGCCAGCCTCCTTCCCGGGCCGGGCTGGGGTGGGGCCTCCGGAACCCCCGTGTGCAGCTCCGGCCCGGCTTCGCCAACGGCGTGGGGACGGTCCACGTCCCACGCCGAGTCACCCTGCCCCGCTCCCGGGCCCCAGGTGCCAGGCGTTCTCGCCCCCAGCAATGGGGTCCCCATGGGGGCAGAGCCCGGGCTAGGGTTAGGGCCCGCGCCGGGGACGACCCCAGGGCCGAAGCGACGGCGGCGCCCTGATCTCCCTGGAGGGCAGAGGTGAGGGCCCATGCGCGGGGGCGGCTCAGGCGTCGGCTTAGGGGCAGACTCGGGGGGCGGGCTAGGGTTAGGGGGCCCGCGAGGCCTAGGGCTAGGGTTGGGCCCGGTCCCGGGAGGCTCCGGGGGCCGAACCCCCGGCGGGGGCCGCGCTCTCCCCGGAGGGCTGAGGTGAGGGCGCCTGCGGGGGAGCCGCTCAGGCTGAGTCTCGGGGCGCCCGGGCCAGCCCTCCTCCCGGGCCGGGCTGGGGTGGGGCCTCCGGAACCCCCCTGTGCAGCTCCGGCCAGCGGCTTCGCCAACGGCGTGGGGACGGTCCACGTCCACGCCGAGTCACCCTGCCCCGCTCCCGGGCCCCCAGGTGCCAGGCGCCCCGTCCCCTCGCGTTCGCCCCCAGCAATGGGGTCCCCATGGGGGCAGAGCCCGGGCTAGGGTTAGG
>JAINVK010000179.1:0-15303 GCA_030068075.1 Paguma larvata
AGAGTGGAGTATGTAGCACTTTGCTCCCTGTTCTTCGCATTCAGTTCTTAACGGCACTACCTAAATGAAACAAGAGGTTAGATCAATGAGGGCACTCGCCACAGGGTTGGTTCACAGAGTGGAGTGTATAGCACCTTGCTGCCTGTTCTGCGCATTCAATTCCTAGCATTGCTACCTAAATGAAACAAGAGGTTAGTTCAGTGAGGCACTCGCCACTGTGTTGTTTCACAGAGTAAAGCGTATGGCTCTTTGCTGCTAGTTCTGTGCATTGAGTTTTTAACCGTGCTATCTAAGTGAAACAAGAGGTTAGTTCAGTGAGGCACTCGTCAAAGTGTTCCTTCACAGAGTGGAGTATGTAGCAATTTGCTGCCTGTTCTGCGCATTCATTTCTTAACCGTGCTATCTAAAAGAAACGAGAGGTTAGTTCAATGAGGCACTCGCCAATGTGTTGTTTCCCAGAATAAAGCATATGGTTCTTTGCTGCTAGTGTTGCGCATTGAGTTTTTAACCGTGCTACCTAAGTGAAACAAGAGGTTAGTTCAGTGAGGCACTCGCCAAAGTGTTCCTTCCAGAGTGGAGTATGTCAGTTTGCTGCCCTGTCCTGCGCATTCAAGTTCTTAACCCGTGCTAACTAAAAGAAACGAGAGGTTAGTTCAATGAGGCACTCGCCACTGTGTTGTTTCCCAGAATAAAGCATATGGCTCTTTGCTGCTGGTTCATGCGCATTCAGTTTTTAAACCGTGCTACCTAAGTGAAACAAGAGGTTAGTTCAATGAGGCACTCGCCACAGTGTTGGTTCACAGAGTGGAGTGTATAGCACCTTGCTGCCTGTTCTGCGCATTCAGTTCCTAACAGTGCTACCTAAATGAAACAAGAGGTTAGTTCAGTGAGGCAGTCGCCACTGTGTTGTTTCACAGAGTAAAGCGTACGGCTCTTTGCTGCTACTTCTTGCGCATTCAGGTTTTAACCGTGCTACCTAAATGAAACAAGAGGTTAGTTCAGTGAGGCACTCGCCACTGTGTTGTTTCAGAGAGTAAAGCGTATGGCTCTTTGCTCCTTGTTCTAACCCTTTCAGTTTTTAAACCGTGCTACCTAATTGAAACAAGAGCTTAGATCAAGGAGGGCACTCGCCACAGTGTTGGTTCACAGAGTGGAGTGTATGGCACCTTGCTGCCCGTTCTGCGCATTCAATTCCTAGCATGCTACCTAAATGAAACAAGCGGTTAGTTCAGTGAGGCACTCGCCACTGTGTTGTTTCACAGAGTAAAGCGTATGGCTCCTTGCTGCTTGTTCTGCGCATTCAGTTTTTAACCGTGCTACCTAAAGGAAAGAAGAGGTTAGTTCAATGAGGCCCTCGCCACTGTGTTGTTTCACAGAGTAAAGCTTAGGGCTCTTTGCTGCTCATTCTGCGCATTCAGTTTTTTACCGTGCTATCTAAGTGAAACAAGAGGTTACTTCAGTGAGGCACTCGCCACTGTGTTGTTTCACAGAGTGGAGTATGTAGCATTTGCTGCCTGTCCTGCGCATTCAGTTCCTAACAGTGCTACCTAAATGAAACAAGAGGTTAGTTCAGTGAGGCACTCGCCACAGTGTTGTTTCACAGAGGAAAGCCTATGACTCTTTGCCGCTAGTTCTGCGCATTCAGGTTTTTACCGTGCTTCCTAAATGAAAAAAGAGGTTAGTTCAATGAGGCACTCGCCACTGTGTTGTTTGCTAGAATATAGCATATGGCCCTTTGCTGCTAGTTCTGCGCATTGAGTTTTTAACCGTGCTACCTAAGGGAAACAAGTGGTTAGTTCAATGAGGCACTCGCCACTGTGTTGTTTCACAGAGTAAAGAGTACGGCTCTTTGCTGCTTGTTCTACGCATTCAGTTTTTAAACCGTGCTACCTAATTGAAACAAGAGGTTAGTTCAATGAGGCACCCGACAAAGTGTTCCATCACAGACTGGAGTATGTACCACTTTGCTCCCTGTTCTTCGCATTCAGTTCTTAACAGCGCTACCCAAATGAAATAAGAGGTTAGTTCAGTGAGGCACTCGCCACTGTGTTGTTTCACAGAGTAAAACATAAGGCTCTTTGCTGCTAGTTCTAGGCATTCAGTTTTTAAACCGTGCTATGTAATTAAACAAGAGGCTGGTTCAGTGAGGCACTCGTCACTGTGTTGTTTCACAGAGTAAAGCGTATGGCTCTTTGCTGCTGGTTCTGCGCATTCAGTTTTTAACCGTGCTACCTAAATGAAACAAGAGGTTAGTTCAGTGAGGCCCTTGCCACTGTGTTGTTTCACAGAGTAAAGCGTATGGCTCTTTGCTGCTGGTTCTGCGCATTCAGTTTTTAACCGTGCTACCTAAAGGAAACAAGAGGTTAGTTCAATGAGGCACTCGCCACAGTGTTGGTTCACAGAGTGGAGTGTATAGCACGTTGATGCCTGTTCGGCGTATTCAGTTCCTAATAGTGCTACCTAAATGAAACAAGAGGTTAGATCAGTGAGGCACTCGCGACTGTGTTGTTTCACAGAGTAAAACATAAGGCTCTTTGCTGCTGGTTCTGCGCATTCAGTTTTTAACCGTGCTACCTAAGGGAAACAAGAGGTTATTTCAATGAGGCACTCGTCACAGTGTTGATTCACAGAGTGGAGTATGTAGCACTTTGCTCCCTGTTCTTCGCATTCAGTTCTTAACGTCACTACCTAAATGAAACAAGAGGTTAGATCAATGAGGCACTCGCCACAGGGTTGGTTCACAGAGTGGAGTGTATAGCACCTTGCTGCCCGTTCTGCGCATTCAATTCCTAGCATTGCTACCTAAATGAAACAAGAGGTTAGTTCAGTTAGGCACTCGCCACTGTGTTGTTTCACAGAGTAAAGTGTATGGCTCTTTGCTGCTACTTCTGTGCATTGAGTTTTTAACCGTGCTATCTAAGTGAAACAAGAGGTTAGTTCAGTGAGGCACTCGCCAAAATGTTCCTTCACAGAGTGGAGTATGTAGCAATTTGCTGCCTGTTCTGCGCATTCAGTTCTTAACCGTGCTAACTAAAAGAAACTAAGAGGTTAGTTCAATGAGGCACTCGCCACTGTGCTGTTTCACAGAGTAAAGCATATGGCTCTTTGCTGCTAGTTCTAGGCATTCAGTTTTTAACCGTGCTACCTAAATGAAACAAGAGGTTAGTTCAGTGAGGCACTCGCCAAAGTGTTTTTTCCTAGAGTAAATCGTATGGCTCTTTGCTGCTAGTTCTGTGCATTCAGGTTTTAACCGTGCTATCTAAATGAAAGACGAGGTTAGTTCAGTGAGGCACTCACCACTGTGTTGTTTCACAGAGTAAAGCGTATGGCTCTTTGCTGCTTGTTCTGCGCATTCTGTTTTTAACCGTGCTACCTAAGTGAAACAAGAGGTAATTTCAATGAGGCACTCATCACAGTGTTGATTCACAGAGTGGAGTGTATAGCACCTTGCTGCCCGTTCTGCGCATTCAATTGCTAGCATTGCTACCTAAATTAAACAGGAGGTTAGTTCATTGAGGCACTCGCCACTGTGTTGTTTCAGAGAGTAAAATGTACGGCTCTTTGCTGGTAGTTTTTTCGCATTCAGTTTTTAACCGTGCTTCCTAAATGAAACAAGAGGTTAGTTCAGTGAGGCACTCGCCACAGTGTTGGTTCACAGAGTAAAGCGTATGGCTCTTTGCTGCTAGTTCTAGTCATTCAGTTTTTAACCGTGGTACGTAAATGAAACAGGTTAGTTCAGTGAGGCACTCGCCGCTGTGTTGTTTCACAGAGTAAAGCGTATGCCTCTTTGCTGCTAGTTCTGCGCATACAGGTTTTAACCGTGCTATCTAAGTGAAACAGGAGGTTAGTTCAGTGAGGCACTCGCCAAAGTGTTCCTTCACAGAGTGGAGTATGTAGCAATTTGCTGCCTGTCCTGCGCATTCATTTCTTAACCGTGCTAACTAAAAGAAACGAGAGGTTAGTTCAATGAGGCACTCGCCAATGTGTTGTTTCCCAGAATAAAGCATATGGTTCTTTGCTGCTAGTTCTGCGCATTGAGTTTTTAACCGTGCTACCTAAGTGAAACAAGAGGTTAGTTCAGTGAGGCACTCGCCAAAGTGTTCCTTCACAGAGTGGAGTATGTAGCATTTGCTGCCTGTCCTGCGCATTCAGTTCTTAACCGTGCTAACTAAAAGAAACGAGAGGTTAGTTCAATGAGGCACTCGCCACTGTGTTGTTTCCCAGAATAAAGCATATGGCTCTTTGCTGCTGGTTCTGCGCATTCAGTTTTTAACCGTGCTACCTAAGTGAAACAAGAGGTTAGTTCAATGAGGCACTCGCCACAGTGTTGGTTCACAGAGTGGAGTGTACAGCACCTTGCTGCCTGTTCTGCGCATTCAGTTCCTAACAGTGCTACCTAAATGAAACAAGAGGTTAGTTCAGTGAGGCAGTCGCCACTGTGTTGTTTCACAGAGTAAAGCGTACGGCTCTTTGCTGCTACTTCTGCGCATTCAGGTTTTAACCGTGCTACCTAATTGAAACAAGAGCTTAGATCAAGGAGGCACTCGCCACAGTGTTGGTTCACAGAGTGGAGTGTATGGCACCTTGCTGCCCGTTCTGCGCATTCAATTCCTAGCATGCTACCTAAATGAAACAAGCGGTTAGTTCAGTGAGGCACTCGCCACTGTGTTGTTTCACAGAGTAAAGCGTATGGCTCCTTGCTGCTTGTTCTGCGCATTCAGTTTTTAACCGTGCTACCTAAAGGAAAGAAGAGGTTAGTTCAATGAGGCCCTCGCCACTGTGTTGTTTCACAGAGTAAAGCTTAGGGCTCTTTGCTGCTCATTCTGCGCATTCAGTTTTTTACCGTGCTATCTAAGTGAAACAAGAGGTTAGTTCAGTGAGGCACTCGCCAAAGTGTTCCTTCACAGAGTGGAGTATGTAGCATTTGCTGCCTGTCCTGCACATTCAGTTCTTAACCGTGCTAACTAAAAGAAACGAGAGGTTACTTCAATGAGGCACTCGCCACTGTGTTGTTTCCCAGAATAAAGCATACGGCTCTTTGCTGCTGGTTCTGCGAATTCAGTTTTTAACCGTGCTACCTAAGTGAAGCAAGAGGTTAGTTCAAAGAGGCACTCGCCACAGTGTTGGTTCACAGAGTGGAGTGTATAGCACCTTGCTGCCTGTTCTGCGCATTCAGTTCCTAACAGTGCTACCTATCTGAAACAAGAGGTTAGTTCAGTGAGGCACTCGCCACAGTGTTGTTTCACAGAGGAAAGCCTATGACTCTTTGCCGCAAGTTCTGCGCATTCAGGTTTTTACCGTGCTTCCTAAATGAAAAAAGAGGTTAGTTCAGTGAGGCACTCGCCACTGTGTTGTTTCACAGAGTAAAGCGTAAGGCTCTTTGCTGCTACTTCTGCGCATTCAGGTTTTTACCGTGCTACCTAAATGAAACAAGAGGTTAGTTCATTGAGACACTCGCCACAGTGTTGGTTCACAGAGTAGAGTGTATAGCACGTTGATACCTGTTCTGTGCATTCAGTTCCTAACAGTGCTACCTAAATGAAACAAGAGGTTAGTTCAGTGAGGCACTCGCCACTGTGTTGTCTCACAGAGTAAAACATAAGGCTCTTTGCTGCTAGTTCTAGGAATTCAGTTTTTCACCTTGCTAACTAATTGAAACAATAGGTTAGTTCAATGAGGCACTCGCCAAAGTGTTCCATCACAGAGTGGAATATGTCCCACTTTGCTCCCTGTTCTTCACATTCAGTTCTTAACAGCGCTACCCAAAATAAACAAGAGGTTAGTTCAGTGAGGCACTCGCCACTGTGTTGTTTCACAGAGTAAAGCGTATGTCTCTTTGCTGCTTGTTCTGCGCATTCAATTTTTAACCGTGCTACCTAAGGGAAACAAGAGGGTAGTTGAATGAGGCTCTCGCCACTGTTTTTTTCACAGAGTAAAGCGTACGGCTCTTTGCTGCTACTTCTGCGCATTCAGGTTTTAACCGTGCTACCTAAATGAAACAAGAGGTTAGTTCAGTGAGGCACTCGCCAAAGTGTTCCTTCACAGAGTGGAGTATGTAGCATTTGCTGCCTGTCCTGCGCATTCAGTTCTTCACCGTGCTAACTAAAAGAAACGAGAGTTTAGTTCAATGAGGCACTCGCCACTGTGTTGTTTCCCAGAATAAAGCATATGGCTCTTTGCTGCTAGTTCTGCGCATTGAGTTTTTAACCGTGCTACCTAAGTGAAACAAGAGGTTAGTTCAATAAGGCTCTCGCCACAGTGTTGGTTCACAGAGTGGAGTGTATAGCACCTTGCTGCCAGTTCTGCGCAATCAGTTCCTAACAGTGCTACCTAAATGAAACAAGAGGTTAGTTCAGTGAGGCACTCGCCACAGTGTTGTTTCACAGAGGAAAGCCTATGACTCTTTGCCGCTAGTTCTGCGCATTCAGGTTTTTACCGTGCTTCCTAAATGAAAAAAGAGGTTAGTTCAATGAGGCACTCGCCACTGTGTTGTTTGCTAGAATATAGCATATGGCCCTTTGCTGCTAGTTCTGCGCATTGAGTTTTTAACCGTGCTACCTAAGGGAAACAAGTGGTTAGTTCAATGAGGCACTCGCCACTGTGTTGTTTCACAGAGTAAAGAGTACGGCTCTTTGCTGCTTGTTCTACGCATTCAGTTTTTAACCGTGCTACCTAATTGAAACAAGAGGTTAGTTCAATGAGGCACCCGACAAAGTGTTCCATCACAGACTGGAGTATGTACCACTTTGCTCCCTGTTCTTCGCATTCAGTTCTTAACAGCGCTACCCAAATGAAATAAGAGGTTAGTTCAGTGAGGCACTCGCCACTGTGTTGTTTCACAGAGTAAAACATAAGGCTCTTTGCTGCTAGTTCTAGGCATTCAGTTTTTAACCGTGCTATGTAATTAAACAAGAGGCTGGTTCAGTGAGGCACTCGTCACTGTGTTGTTTCACAGAGTAAAGCGTATGGCTCTTTGCTGCTGGTTCTGCGCATTCAGTTTTTAACCGTGCTACCTAAATGAAACAAGAGGTTAGTTCAGTGAGGCCCTTGCCACTGTGTTGTTTCACAGAGTAAAGCGTATGGCTCTTTGCTGCTGGTTCTGCGCATTCAGTTTTTAACCGTGCTACCTAAGGGAAACAAGAGGTTAGTTCAATGAGGCACTCGCCACAGTGTTGGTTCACAGAGTGGAGTGTATAGCACGTTGATGCCTGTTCGGCGTATTCAGTTCCTAATAGTGCTACCTAAATGAAACAAGAGGTTAGATCAGTGAGGCACTCGCGACTGTGTTGTTTCACAGAGTAAAACGTAAGGCTCTTTGCTGCTGGTTCTGCGCATTCAGTTTTTAACCGTGCTACCTAAGGGAAACAAGAGGTTATTTCAATGAGGCACTCGTCACAGTGTTGATTCACAGAGTGGAGTATGTAGCACTTTGCTCCCTGTTCTTCGCATTCAGTTCTTAACGTCACTACCTAAATGAAACAAGAGGTTAGATCAATGAGGCACTCGCCACAGGGTTGGTTCACAGAGTGGAGTGTATAGCACCTTGCTGCCCGTTCTGCGCATTCAATTCCTAGCATTGCTACCTAAATGAAACAAGAGGTTAGTTCAGTTAGGCACTCGCCACTGTGTTGTTTCACAGAGTAAAGCGTATGGCTCTTTGCTGCTAGTTCTGTGCATTGAGTTTTTAACCGTGCTATCTAAGTGAAACAAGAGGTTAGTTCAGTGAGGCACTCGCCAAAGTGTTCCTTCACAGAGTGGAGTATGTAGCAATTTGCTGCCTGTTCTGCGCATTCAGTTCTTAACCGTGCTAACTAAAAGAAACTAAGAGGTTAGTTCAATGAGGCACTCGCCACTGTGCTGTTTCACAGAGTAAAGCATATGGCTCTTTGCTGCTAGTTCTAGGCATTCAGTTTTTAACCGTGCTACCTAAATGAAACAAGAGGTTAGTTCAGTGAGGCACTCGCCAAAGTGTTTTTTCCTAGAGTAAATCGTATGGCTCTTTGCTGCTAGTTCTGTGCATTCAGGTTTTTAACCGTGCTATCTAAATGAAAGACGAGGTTAGTTCAGTGAGGCACTCACCACTGTGTTGTTTCACAGAGTAAAGCGTATGGCTCTTTGCTGCTTGTTCTGCGCATTCTGTTTTTAACCGTGCTACCTAAGTGAAACAAGAGGTAATTTCAATGAGGCACTCATCACAGTGTTGATTCACAGAGTGGAGTGTATAGCACCTTGCTGCCCGTTCTGCGCATTCAATTGCTAGCATTGCTACCTAAATTAAACAGGAGGTTAGTTCATTGAGGCACTCGCCACTGTGTTGTTTCAGAGAGTAAAATGTACGGCTCTTTGCTGGTAGTTTTTTCGCATTCAGTTTTTAACCGTGCTTCCTAAATGAAACAAGAGGTTAGTTCAGTGAGGCACTCGCCACAGTGTTGGTTCACAGAGTAAAGCGTATGGCTCTTTGCTGCTAGTTCTAGTCATTCAGTTTTTAACCGTGGTACGTAAATGAAACAGGTTAGTTCAGTGAGGCACTCGCCGCTGTGTTGTTTCACAGAGTAAAGCGTATGCCTCTTTGCTGCTAGTTCTGCGCATACAGGTTTTAACCGTACTATCTAAGTGAAACAGGAGGTTAGTTCAGTGAGGCACTCGCCAAAGTGTTCCTTCACAGAGTGGAGTATGTAGCAATTTGCTGCCTGTTCTGCGCATTCATTTCTTAACCGTGCTATCTAAAAGAAACGAGAGGTTAGTTCAATGAGGCACTCGCCAATGTGTTGTTTCCCAGAATAAAGCATATGGTTCTTTGCTGCTAGTTCTGCGCATTGAGTTTTTAACCGTGCTACCTAAGTGAAACAAGAGGTTAGTTCAGTGAGGCACTCGCCAAAGTGTTCCTTCACAGAGTGGAGTATGTAGCATTTGCTGCCTGTCCTGCGCATTCAGTTCTTAACCGTGCTAACTAAAAGAAACGAGAGGTTAGTTCAATGAGGCACTCGCCACTGTGTTGTTTCCCAGAATAAAGCATATGGCTCTTTGCTGCTGGTTCTGCGCATTCAGTTTTTAACCGTGCTACCTAAGTGAAACAAGAGGTTAGTTCAATGAGGCACTCGCCACAGTGTTGGTTCACAGAGTGGAGTGTACAGCACCTTGCTGCCTGTTCTGCGCATTCAGTTCCTAACAGTGCTACCTAAATGAAACAAGAGGTTAGTTCAGTGAGGCAGTCGCCACTGTGTTGTTTCA
Source organism: Paguma larvata (assembly GCA_030068075.1). NCBI lineage: Eukaryota > Metazoa > Chordata > Mammalia > Carnivora > Viverridae > Paguma > Paguma larvata. The sequence continues at coordinate 9,232 of JAINVK010000179.1, forward strand.
CAGAGTAAAGCGTACGGCTCTTTGCTGCTACTTCTGCGCATTCAGGTTTTAACCGTGCTACCTAATTGAAACAAGAGCTTAGATCAAGGAGGCACTCGCCACAGTGTTGGTTCACAGAGTGGAGTGTATGGCACCTTGCTGCCCGTTCTGCGCATTCAATTCCTAGCATGCTACCTAAATGAAACAAGCGGTTAGTTCAGTGAGGCACTCGCCACTGTGTTGTTTCACAGAGTAAAGCGTATGGCTCCTTGCTGCTTGTTCTGCGCATTCAGTTTTTAACCGTGCTACCTAAAGGAAAGAAGAGGTTAGTTCAATGAGGCCCTCGCCACTGTGTTGTTTCACAGAGTAAAGCTTAGGGCTCTTTGCTGCTCATTCTGCGCATTCAGTTTTTTACCGTGCTATCTAAGTGAAACAAGAGGTTAGTTCAGTGAGGCACTCGCCAAAGTGTTCCTTCACAGAGTGGAGTATGTAGCATTTGCTGCCTGTCCTGCACATTCAGTTCTTAACCGTGCTAACTAAAAGAAACGAGAGGTTACTTCAATGAGGCACTCGCCACTGTGTTGTTTCACAGAGTAAAGCGTATGGCTCTTTGCTGCTTGTTCTGCGCATTCAGTTTTAACCGTGCTACCTAAGTGAAACAAGAGGTTAGTTCAAAGAGGCACTCGCCACAGTGTTGGTTCACAGAGTGGAGTGTATAGCACCTTGCTGCCTGTTCTGCGCATTCAGTTCCTAACAGTGCTACCTATCTGAAACAAGAGGTTAGTTCAGTGAGGCACTCGCCACAGTGTTGTTTCACAGAGGAAAGCCTATGACTCTTTGCCGCAAGTTCTGCGCATTCAGGTTTTTAACCGTGCTTCCTAAATGAAAAAAGAGGTTAGTTCAGTGAGGCACTCGCCACTGTGTTGTTTCACAGAGTAAAGCGTAAGGCTCTTTGCTGCTACTTCTGCGCATTCAGAACCGTGCTACCTAAATGAAACAAGAGGTTAGTTCATTGAGACACTCGCCACAGTGTTGGTTCACAGAGTAGAGTGTATAGCACGTTGATACCTGTTCTGTGCATTCAGTTCCTAACAGTGCTACCTAAATGAAACAAGAGGTTAGTTCAGTGAGGCACTCGCCACTGTGTTGTCTCACAGAGTAAAACATAAGGCTCTTTGCTGCTAGTTCTAGGAATTCAGTTTTTCACCTTGCTAACTAATTGAAACAATAGGTTAGTTCAATGAGGCACTCGCCAAAGTGTTCCATCACAGAGTGGAATATGTCCCCACTTTGCTCCCTGTTCTTCACATTCAGTTCTTAACAGCGCTACCCAAAATAAACAAGAGGTTAGTTCAGTGAGGCACTCGCCACTGTGTTGTTTCACAGAGTAAAGCGTATGTCTCTTTGCTGCTTGTTCTGCGCATTCAATTTTTAACCGTGCTACCTAAGGGAAACAAGAGGGTAGTTGAATGAGGCTCTCGCCACTGTTTTTTTCACAGAGTAAAGCGTACGGCTCTTTGCTGCTACTTCTGCGCATTCAGGTTTTAACCGTGCTACCTAAATGAAACAAGAGGTTAGTTCAGTGAGGCACTCGCCAAAGTGTTCCTTCACAGAGTGGAGTATGTAGCATTTGCTGCCTGTCCTGCGCATTCAGTTCTTCACCGTGCTAACTAAAAGAAACGAGAGTTTAGTTCAATGAGGCACTCGCCACTGTGTTGTTTCCCAGAATAAAGCATATGGCTCTTTGCTGCTAGTTCTGCGCATTGAGTTTTTAACCGTGCTACCTAAGTGAAACAAGAGGTTAGTTCAATAAGGCTCTCGCCACAGTGTTGGTTCACAGAGTGGAGTGTATAGCACCTTGCTGCCAGTTCTGCGCAATCAGTTCCTAACAGTGCTACCTAAATGAAACAAGAGGTTAGTTCAGTGAGGCACTCGCCACAGTGTTGTTTCACAGAGGAAAGCCTATGACTCTTTGCCGCTTGTTGTGCGCATTCAGGTTTTTACCGTGCTTCCTAAATGAAAAAAGAGGTTAGTTCAATGAGGCACTCGCCACTGTGTTGTTTGCTAGAATATAGCATATGGCTCTTTGCTGCTAGTTCTGCGCATTGAGTTTTTAACCGTGCTACCTAAGGGAAACAAGTGGTTAGTTCAATGAGGCACTCGCCACTGTGTTGTTTCACAGAGTAAAGAGTACGGCTCTTTGCTGCTTGTTCTACGCATTCAGTTTTTAACCGTGCTACCTAATTGAAACAAGAGGTTAGTTCAATGAGGCACCCGACAAAGTGTTCCATCACAGACTGGAGTATGTACCACTTTGCTCCCTGTTCTTCGCATTCAGTTCTTAACAGCGCTACCCAAATGAAATAAGAGGTTAGTTCAGTGAGGCACTCGCCACTGTGTTGTTTCACAGAGTAAAACATAAGGCTCTTTGCTGCTAGTTCTAGGCATTCAGTTTTTAACCGTGCTATGTAAATTAAACAAGAGGCTGGTTCAGTGAGGCACTCGTCACTGTGTTGTTTCACAGAGTAAAGCGTATGGCTCTTTGCTGCTGGTTCTGCGCATTCAGTTTTTAACCGTGCTACCTAAATGAAACAAGAGGTTAGTTCAGTGAGGCACTTGCCAAAGTGTTTTTTCCTAGAGTAAATCGTATGGCTCTTTGCTGCTAGTTCTGTGCATTCAGGTTTTAACCGTGCTATCTAAATGAAAGACGAGGTTAGTTCAGTGAGGCACTCACCACTGTGTTGTTTCACAGAGTAAAGCGTATGGCTCTTTGCTGCTTGTTCTGCGCATTCTGTTTTTAACCGTGCTACCTAAGTGAAACAAGAGGTAATTTCAATGAGGCACTCATCACAGTGTTGATTCACAGAGTGGAGTGTATAGCACCTTGCTGCCCGTTCTGCGCATTCAATTGCTAGCATTGCTACCTAAATTAAACAAGAGGTTAGTTCATTGAGGCACTCGCCACTGTGTTGTTTCACAGAGTAAAACGTACGGCTCTTTGCTGGTAGCTTTTTCGCATTCAGTTTTTAACCGTGCTTCCTAAATGAAACAAGAGGTTAGTTCAGTGAGGCACTCGCCACAGTGTTGGTTCACAGAGTAAAGCGTATGGCTCTTTGCTGCTAGTTCTAGTCATTCAGTTTTTAACCGTGGTACGTAAATGAAACAGGTTAGTTCGGTGAGGCACTCGCCGCTGTGTTGTTTCACAGAGTAAAGCGTATGGCTCTTTGCTGCTAGTTCTGCGCATTCAGTTTTTTACCGTGCTACCTAAGTGAAACAAGAGGTTAGTTCAGTGAGGCCCTCGCCACTGTGTTGTTTCACAGAGGAAAGCGTACGGCTCTTTGCTGCTAGTTCTGCGCATTCAGGTTTTAACCGTGCTACCTAAGTGAAACAAGAGGTTAGTTCAATGAGGCACTCGCCACAGTGTTGGTTCACAGAGTGGAGTGTATAGCACCTTGCTGCCTGTTCTGCGCATTCAGTTCCTAACAGTGCTACCTAAATGAAACAAGAGGTTAGTTCAGTGAGGCAGTCGCCACTGTGTTGTTTCACAGAGTAAAGCGTACGGCTCTTTGCTGCTACTTCTGCGCATTCAGGTTTTAACCGTGCTACCTAAATGAAACAAGAGGTTAGTTCAGTGAGTCACTCGCCACTGTGTTGTTTCAGAGAGTAAAGCATATGGCTCTTTGCTCCTTGTTCTACCCTTTCAGTTTTTAACCGTGCTACCTAATTGAAACAAGAGCTTAGATCAAGGAGGCACTCGCCACAGTGTTGGTTCACAGAGTGGAGTGTATGGCACCTTGCTGCCTGTTCTGCGCATTCAGTTCCTAACAGTGCTACCTAACTGAAACAAGAGGTTAGTTCAGTGAGGCACTCGCCACAGTGTTGTTTCACAGAGGAAAGCCTATGACTCTTTGCCGCAAGTTCTGCGCATTCAGGTTTTTACCGTGCTTCCTAAATGAAAAAAGAGGTTAGTTCAGTGAGGCACTCGCCACTGTGTTGTTTCACAGAGTAAAGCGTATGGCTCTTTGCTGCTTGTTCTGCGCATTCAGTTTTTAACCGTGCTACCTAAGGGAAACAAGAGGTTAGTTCAATGAGGCCGTCGCCACTGTGTTTTTTCACAGAGTAAAGCGTACGGCTCTTTGCTGCTAGTTCTGCGCACTCAGTTTTTTACCGTGCTACCTAAGTGAAACAAGAGGTTAGTTCAGTGAGGCACTCGCCAAAGTGTTCCTTCACAGAGTGGAGTATGTAGCATTTGCTGCCAGTTCTGCGCATTCAGTTCTTAACCGTGCTAACTAAAAGAAACGAGAGGTTAGTTCAGTGAGGCACTCGCCACTGTGTTGTTTTCACAGAGTAAAGCGTAAGGCTCTTTGCTGCTACTTCTGCGCATTCAGGTTTTTAACCGTGCTACCTAATGAAACAAGAGGTTAGTTCATTGAGACACTCGCCACAGTGTTGGTTCACAGAGTAGAGTGTATAGCACGTTGATACCTGTTCTGCGCATTCAGTTCCTAACATGTGCTACCTAAATGAAACAGAGGGTTTGTTCAGTGAGGCACTCGCCACTGTGTTGTCTCACAGAGTAAAACATAAGGCTCTTTGCTGCTAGTTCTAGGAATTCAGTTTTCACCTTGCTAACTAATTGAAACATTAGGTTAGTTCAATGAGCACTCGCCAAAGTGTTCCATCTCAGAGTGGAATATGTCCCACTTTGCTTCCCTGTTCTTCACATTCAGTTCTTAACAGCGCTACCCAAATGAAACAAGAGGTTAGTTCAGTGAGGGCACTCGCCACTGTGTTGTTTCAACAGAGTAAAGCGTATGTCTCTTTGCTGCTTGTTCTGCGCATTCAATTTTTTAACCTGTGCTACCTAAGGGAAACAAGAAGGGTAGTTGAATGAGGCTCTCGCCACTGTTTTTTTCACAGAGTAAAGCGTACGGCTCTTTGCTGCTACTTCTGCGCATTCAGGTTTAACCGTGCTACCTAAATGAAACAAGAGGTTAGTTCAGTGAGGCACTCGCCAAAGTGTTCCTTCACAGAGTGGAGTATGTAGCATTTGCTGCCTGTCCTGCGCATTCAGTTCTTCACCGTGCTAACTAAAAGAAACGAGAGTTTAGTTCAATGAGGCACTCGCCACTGTGTTGTTTCCCAGAATAAAGCATATGGCTCTTTGCTGCTAGTTCCTGCGCATTGAGTTTTTAACGCGTGCTACCTAAGTGAAACAAGAGGTTAGTTCAATAAGGCTCTCGCCACAGTGTTGGTTCACAGAATGGAGTGTATAGCACCTTGCTGCCAGTTCTGCGCAATCAGTTCCTAACAGTGCTACCTAAATGAAACAAAGGTTAGTTCAGTGAGGCACTCGCCACAGTGGTTTCACAGAGGAAAGCCTATGACTCTTTGCCGCTAGTTCTGCGCATTCAGGTTTTACCGTGCTTCCTAAATGAAAAAAGAGGTTAGTTCAATGAGGCACTCGCCACTGTGTTGTTTGCTAGAATATAGCATATGGCCCTTGCTGCTAGTTCTGCGCATTGAGTTTTTAACCGTGCTACCTAAGGGAAACAAGTGGTTAGTTCAATGAGGCACTCGCCACTGTGTTGTTTCACAGAGTAAAGAGTACGGCTCTTTGCTGCTTGTTCTACGCATTCAGTTTTTAACCGTGCTACCTAATTGAAACAAGAGGTTAGTTCAATGAGGCACCCGACAAAGTGTTCCAACAGACTGGAGTATGTACCACTTTGCTCCCTGTTCTTCGCATTCAGTTCTTAACACGCTACCCAAATGAAATAAGAGGTTTTCAGTGAGGCACTCGCCACTGTGTTGTTTCACAGAGTAAAACATAAGGCTCTTTGCTGCTAGTCTAGGCATTCAGTTTTTAACCGTGCTATGTAATTAAACAAGAGCTGGTTCAGTGAGGCACTCGTCACTGTGTTGTTTCACAGAGTAAAGCGTATGGCTCTTTGCTGCTGTTCTGCGCATTCAGTTTTTAACCGTGCTACCTAAATGAAACAAGAGGTTAGTTCAGTGAGGCCCTTGCCACGGGTTGTTTCACAGAGTAAAGCGTATGGCTCTTTGCTGCTGGTTCTGCGCATTCAGTTTTTA
>JAINVK010000180.1:0-13309 GCA_030068075.1 Paguma larvata
CCGAGCACAGTGGCAGAAGGCACGGACTGGCAGAGAGGTGGAACCCATTGGGGCACCTGGTGTTGGCCTCCTCAGCAGTTCACTCCTCTCGGCCCAGATCGGACGACGCAAGTGCCCTCACCCGTGTGCCCTCACGTGGAATGGAAATGGGTGGTGAGATGTGTCAGAGAATGCCAGGAATCACCTAAGGAAGGAGGACTGAGTCAACATGCTGCCATGTGCAATAGGTCTGCAAGAAATGCAGAGGGAACTACTAGAGCAGGTCACCTTGTCCCTTCACATACCCTTCAGGTTGCACTGGTTTCCAAGAAAGAGATCTTGCCCTGAGCACATTCACATACTGGAATATCTTCCCGACTGACTTTTTCTTGTCTTTCAAGGGGCTCGAAACGAAGAAACTCTGAGTATCTTCCATGGCCAAAGGAAAACAACACAGGCCTGCTGGGGCCAGAAACCTGAGTTCTGGGGACTCCTGCAGAGATGAACAAGCTTACAGGGAAAACTATCCCTGAAGAGCCAGGGGCTCTTTGCCCAACATATGCCACACTCACAACGAATGCAGCAGGACCCCAGGAAGAGCCCAGGCTACGACTGTACGATAAACACGCGGAGTGGACTCCAGGGAGGGCTCAGAGTGACAATGGACAAAGGGGGGGGGGAAGGGGTGGACGAGGTCCAGAGTTCTGAATCAGGATACGAATGACATAACGCAGAGAGTGACAAGACCCGCATGGCCTTGCCCAGCTCACACTACACAGCCTCGGGAACGAGAAACACCCATGGGCTTGGCAAACAGGGCCAACTCAACGTTCCACCTGAAAGCCTTGTCACCTTGAGTCGGGTCCCATCCCTTGGTGTAACTTCTCTCATCTCTGAGAGGCCTGAGACACTGTCAACACAGCCATCAAATGGCAGGTGTCAGGTGGACTGCACTAGGTATCAAAGAACACACTGTACTGTCCATCCCTCGGTTTGGACAGGGTCATGTGTGCTGCAAACGTGTGTCCATCTTTCTTCCTGCTCCCACTTGCCAGAGAAGAACATTTGGGAGGTCAAGGTAAGGGGCAGGAGACTCAAAAAAGCAGCGTGCCTTACAAATTCACGCTGAAAAGAGAAGAAATGGCCTCCCGAGCGTAGAAATCCAATATTCTGGCCCTGCCTTCAGACAGTGGATGTATATTGGGGCTCCTACACTCCCATTTCCAGGCGAAACCACATAAGTAGACTTCAAGGAGTTCTACAAAAATGATCACCAATGAAAATGCCTGAGCTCTTTGGTTGGTTGTCAAACACGAACCAAGACGTCCGATGCCATCTATCAAACTTGCTTGGCCTTAGATTCCATGCTGGCTTCTGAGAGAAGTGTTTGTGGAAAATTTAACCTGAACACCTGCTGCTTAGGGAGAGATGAGAAAACCTCCAGACGGATCACAGATCAAAAAGAAAAGGGGCTCATGTCCCAGGCCAGACCAGAAACAGGTGGAACACCGGAGACTTCTTTGGTGGACGGGTTTCAATCTCTTGGAGGATCAAAAGCCTCATGGGAATTCGATCCTACCTTTCAGGGGGGTTGCTTATTGTGAGCCTGCTGTGCTACCCTGCCCTGGTATGGTCCTGCCTCCAGTCTCATTGTGAACAGAGTTTACAGAGAGAGATAGAAGAGAGGAAAAAAAGACGGCCCACTCATGTAAAGTAGTGATCAAAGTACCGACCTCTAATGTGAGACGGTGCTCTTGAGGCTAGACAGGGGACCTGAGCGTGAAAGGGGGGCGAATGTGAGGTAGGGTCCGCTCCCTAAAGGCAGGGGAAAAAAAACCCTCAAGGCAACCTGGCTTCACGTATATGGGACAGCATCCCTCAGGACCTTGTAACGTGAGACCGCTTATTGAGACTGCATGTTCGTATGTTACTCTATATGTGAGACAAAGAAGTCAAAGCTACAGAGAAGACTACACTACGTGGGGTTCGGGGCTCAGTTCCTTGCGTAGGAGCGAACTGAGCAGTGCCGGCAGGAATACATTTGCTTTCTGGAAAGAAAAGCCTCCGTGTCAGCTCCCTGTTTGCTGGGCGGCTGAGACATTCTTGTGCCTGCTGTTTCCTTTCATCCCAACCCCTCAGGTGTTTCCTTCTTACTCTCAGGAAACCAGGCTTGCCTAGGTACTGCAGCTCAAGTCAGCAGTCCCGCTATGACTCCATTTTACCTGAGCTGAATACCTTTGGGCCTCAGTGTGTTGCTTCTGGTTTATTCTTGTTATGAATGAGAAGAATTCTTACTTTGAGGAAAACCACGTGAAGAATACCTGCTTATAACCTTGGGTTTGGGGAAGGCAAGGTCAGCTGGCAAGTTCACAAGGGGGCTTTCACATGCTAAGGACTCCCAGACTGCTGCCTGGCTAGCTATTGTCAAGCTAGAGTTGATTTGCCCCCAGGCCTAGCATTTAAATAAGGGCAATTAGTGGTTGCTGGAGAAACATTTTCCTCTGCCAGCCTCAAGTATCTGTCAAGGGGCTGTAGGTGACAAGGAACTCACATTTTGTTTGCTTGAAATGTTTATTTACTTTTGGAGAGAGAGGGGAGACAGGGAGACAGACAGAGAAAGGGAGCGTGTGGGAAACAAGAGAGAGAGAATGAGATAGAGAGAGAGAGAGAGAGAGAGAGAGAGCCATAGTTAGAGCCAGAGCCAGAGCAAGACAGAGGGAATAAGCACCAGGAGAGGGGCAGAGAGTGAGGGAGACCCAGAATGTGAAGCAGGCTCTGAGGCTGCGCTCTCAGCACAGAGCCTCTCTGCTCTCTGGGGCTGGACACAGGCACTGTCACATCCTGACCCGAGTTAAAATTGGAGGCTTCAGGGACTCAGACACCCCAGGAAATGCTCTTTTCTCTGCCATTTCCTTCTTGCCTTTGTTCCTCACTTCGCTAGGGAGGGCAGGCTGATCTGGGGGCTCCAGGAGACTGAGCCTATAGCGTTCTGGAGATGAGGCCCATGGCTTTTCCTTGTCATTTCCTAAGATACTGTCAACTGATGGAGGCTCCATCAGTTTCAGCATTTGTCTTCTGTCCTCTCCTTGGCGCTTGGGCAGCCACGAGTGCCTGAGGTATGTCACACAGATCTCTCCTGGCGGTGGGGACTGGTAATGCTAGCTTGCGTGTGGACCTCAGCTTTCCTTGTGCTCCCTCATCCAGCACATGGATGATTCCCAGTTAGGCAGCCCACGTGTGTTTGTTCATTCAGAAAAGAGCCAGCTTGCCAGATTGGGCCTCTGTCTTTGTTCTCAGAATTCTCCCATGCTCATCTGACATGAAGATCTTCTGCTTTCTGTGTACCCATTCGCATGCGCTTGCTCTGTTTGGAAGTCAGTCCCCACTGTGGGGAATTCGAGGCCACACCGAAGAGCAATGTCCCCTCATTCTGACTGAGGAGCTCGGCCAAGGCATCCTGACTCTGTCCTAGGGTGGGCAGAAAGGCCCTCGGGCCTTGCCTTTGAGAAATATTTGGACAAGAGAAAGACATAGGGCACTTGGAGGTGCCCGACCAAACGTTAGAGTGTTGGCAAAGCCAGAGAATCGGAAGGAAGCATTGTCAATTTCAGGGAGAAGAGCGACAGAGCTTTCGGGTTCTTGTGAGTTTTCTCCTATTCTACTGAAATGAAAGCCTTGAAGCCGTGATGTCTCCATAGCTGATTCCTCCAGAGGTCTTGAGTCACAGTGAAACGTGGTAGGGCTCTCAGTCCCATAAGGAACGATCAGGGATTGGTGGCCGACTCCCTCTCCAGCCCGAGGCTCGCCTAGAGCAGTCCGTTTCTGATATCCCCAAAGAACCAGGAGCTCCCTGCTACTGACCTGGTGGGGCTGGGCATTCATGGTTCCCCAGTAGGCCTCCTTCCCCGGGCTGCTTGACAAGGCTTCGTATGGAAAAGCAAATGGTTCCCACACAGGAGTTTCGCTGCCAGAAGGAGTCAGTGCATTGCCTGCTCAAGGAATACTTCCACGGAGCCTGATTCCAAACACCGAAGTGTGAATCCCGTTCCGCCAAAACCACTGGTGACTGTCCACTGTAGGTCAGGGTAAGAAATGCACTCAGTGCCAGAAGCTTCTCATCCCTTTCTCAAGTCCCAATGGCAGAATTCTTGCTTTGCCAGCCCTGGGAAGGGCAGGGAAGGGTAGACCTTCTTTCCTTCCATCTCACAGATGGTTCCCCTAGGCACACTATGCCTCAGGCCCTGGTCAACACCGAAAGGTCTCTTGAAAGAACGACTGGCCACTTGGTCACAGGACCCCCGTGTAGCTTATTAAGGGCTCCCTTCAAAAATCCCACAAGTGTTGCTTACACCTGAGGGGGCCAGCTTGCTAGGAAGGTGGCACTGGTTACTTTGTTTTCCATGTCATGTCATTCTGATTCCTAGTGAAGCACTCTGGACATTGGTGAATCTATTTTCACCGTATTTTCAAACGAGTTCCTCTCTGGGGTCCGGCCCATATAGACTCTGGGAAGAATATCCTCGGTGTTCCGCTGGGCATCGTATGCCAACATCGGGACTGTGTGACAGGTTCGGTGACAGGCACCCCGGCAAGTTGTTGTCAACCCCATGCAGACATTCAGAAGCCTGGGTCATTGGAAGGGCCCAGCTTAGACATTGGCACTCAGCCTGGGCCTGAAGGCTGGGAAGGGAGCGGGCCTCCTTTCTTGGCTGAGGGGACAAGCAATGGCACATCCCCTTTCCGGATTGTTCCCATTCCCATTGGAAATATTGTAGTTTGGCCGTCTTTATGGCCACTGCCCTCCCGTGCCTCCAGGTCTATGTCTGTCCCTCTTTAGACTTAGGAAGCATGGAGCTGTCACTCACTGTACCCGTGCCCAGGGATAGAGTTTCTTACAGGTGTTTGCATGTTGGATGTGGCGGGCCCCAAGCAAGGCAGCCCTTCCACTGCTATTGGCAGGACTTGCGCTTCCTCAGACTTGCCTCTGTGGCCCTGAGGGGCCATCGGGACCACAGGCTATGGAGCTGGGTGCAGCTCACCACCACAAGGAGGTTTCTGGGTCATTTCCTAGGCGCGAAGAGCCCTGTGTATCAAGGAAGTGCCTCAGCAATCGCAGCGGTCCAGCAAATTCATTCCGTGCTCTTAGTGTGGCCCTCAAGGCTCTGGTCTGTGCACTGCTATCTTCCTCCAGTATGCTCAACAGTGACAGTTCTGGCTAGAAGGAATAGATACTCAACAGCCCCAAGCATAGTGGCAGAAGGAAGGAACTGGCAGATAGGTTGAAACCCATTGGGGCAGCTCCTGGTGTTGGCCTCCTTGAGAATTCACTCCTTACAGCCCATTTTCGAGTTTTCACGTGCTGTCACATATGGAACCTCATGTGGGATGGATCTACGTGGTAGGAATTGTCAAAGAAAGCCAGGAATATCCTTTAAGAAACATGTACTGAGTCAAGGTGCTGGCCATTGTGCTACGTGTCTGCCAGAAATGCAGCGGGATGTACTAGATCATGGTAGTCTTGTCCCTTCCCAAAACTTTAAGGTTGCACTGGTTTACAATAAAGAGAGCTTGCCCTGAGAATCATTCACAGACTGTAATCACTTCCCACCTTACAGCATGTTTTGTCTTCTAAAGGTGCTTGACACCTGCCAAGCTGTGAGGTTCTTCTATGGCCAAACAAACCAAAACAATAACGCAGGCCTACTAGGCCAGAAACCTGAGTTCCGGGAGACTCCTGCAGAGATGAAGAAGCATACGGGGAAATCTATCCGGCTGAAGGAAGGCCAAGGGCCCTTTGGGCCAACTATTCCAGGGTCACAAAGAATGGATTAGGTTCCCCAGTGGAGAATCCAGGGTATGACTGTTGGAGAAACACATGGAGTGGACTCCAGGGAGGGCTCAGAGTGAATATAGAACAAATGGGGTGAAAATGGGTAGATGAGGGCAGAGTTCTGAATCAGGGATAAGAATGAGTTAATGCAGAGGGTCACAAGGCTAGCATGGTCTTCCCCAGCTCCCACACTGACTGAGGATGGAGACACCCGTGTGGGCTTTGGCAAATCCTGCCATCTATTAGTTCCACCTGAAAGTACTGTCAGCAAGGAGCCTACCCAGATTCTTTCCTCAGGGTCAGCGGGAAAATCCTGGCTCCTGTTACGGGTCCTGCGCTTGCCCTCAGTACGTGGGGGCAGCAGTGAAACAGCTGTAGCAGGGGTGTACTCCCGCCCCTTGGGCAAGGGCTTGAAAGTGGGACTTGCTGCAGGATCCTATCCAAAGGTCCTTTCTGTGCTGGCCACAACCCTGAGTATTCTGCCCACGTGAACACCTGCTGTCCTCCAAAATGAAGGGATCTCCTTTAGTGGGGCTGAGGCCTGGGGGACAACCGGAGACCTATGTTCGTGCATCCTCTAGCCAGCTAAGCAACACCGTGTGCTTAGGGCCAGAAGGGCCAGGTTTCCTCTTGGAAATTAGAGCCAGAGAGCATTCAATTTCCTTCAAACTGACTGGGAAACTGGCAGCACTCCTACAGCCATGGCTGTGTACGTAACCACCCCAGGGTCTGGAACATGACCTGAGACCTAGCTAGAGAAGCAGCAATGGGATGGACATGAGGACAAGCAGCGCCCAAGTTCTGCATCTCCTAAGGGAATAGCATCCATCTGCACAGGAGATACCTATCTTACTTAACTCTCGATCCAGGCAGGAGGACGGCTCCCTTCCTGAAACGTGTGGCTTAGCCTACACGAGCATTCTCCAGCGGGCACCTGCAGGTGCTCTAGGCCTGGGGATGTCCAGAAAGTCTGCAAGCCAACTCCCAGTCCCCCTGTGGCCACGCCTATTGCACACTCACCAAAATGGTACCGGACTCCCCGCTTCATAGGAAAGGAGAGGGCTCTGAGACTCTGGCTCTGAAAGGATTCCAGGGAACCCCTGGTTTCAAAAGAAGAGCAATTATTTACTGTCGTTAGAACAGCCTGCTGAGGAACAAGAGCTCAGGGACATAAGGGTGCGGTCTCCTCTGCAGCATCCAGACTCTGAGAGCCCCGCACTGGCCCAGGAACTGACTGGAAACGCACTTCCAATCCTTGAAACATGGTTGTGTAGGAGACAGCCACGTGGTCTTGCTGTGTGAAACGGAGCAAGGGACAAAAGCCGCATTGGGAGAGGAGTGACTGCCAGGTGAGGCAACGTTCTCCGTTCAAATGAGCACAGGTCGAATCGAGGAAGGAGGGATCTCCAACATCCCTTCCTCTTCTCTCACACAGGAGGCCGGATCCTCCCTAAACACTGGCTTAAACTCCCATCAAGCAATCTCCCTGGCCATCTTTCCACACCCTAGGTTTGGGGACAGCCTCGCAATTCTCCAATGAAAGGGAGAAGGGTCCAAAGCAATACCTATATCACCATCCCAAGGACAGCACCAAACTCCCAAGCTGAAACAAGAGGATATTGCTCTAAGAAAGTGGCTCTGAATCAATTCCGTGGAGAACTTTCTTCACAAAAAGGGCTAAGTGGGGGGACACAGCGTGCCAGGGCTCATCGCACGTGAGATTTGGAGAATGTTGAGAATGAAGTACCCAGTGCAGCCTCCTCTGAACCGGGTTGTATCCAGATAAACACACGACTGTGGGCTTAGGCCAAGGGAGCCCCCTGAGCGACTACACCTGGGAGCCCTGTCAGCTAGAATCCTGCATATTGTCATTAGGACGGAGTGAGTTGTGGCTTTGGTCTGCCCCTCCTGCTTCTTCAGGCACTTGAGGGAGGCAGCAGTGTTTGAGCTGTAGCTATTGGCTTCTGCTGGCTCTTGCTCAGGAGTCTGCCCCAAGGACTTAGTTTCCTAATTCCTGGAAAGGGCTCTTCCAGGCCTACCCCACCCCCCTTTACCTCCTGCCCATGTGCGAACTTTCTGCTTCTCAGAATGAAGGCAAGGGAATCATCCAGGTCAGTGAGGCGAGCCGGCTCCCCTTTGCCTTACATAGCACAGCAGCGCCAGCACCAAGCAAGAACCAAGGGACACAAGGCCTTCATTCCTTTGGTGGAGCAGAGCCTGATATCTCTCACTGAGCGCTGGAGCAGATTCGGAGTCTGAGGCCTACCAAGGAGTGTCAGCTTAGTGAGTGACGGCTGCATGGTTCCTAAGCATGAATGAATGCAGAGTGAGAAACACAGTAAGGGAGAGGGAATGTCTATAGCCATGAGCAAAGTGTTCTCACTTTTCGACAATGGGAATGAGGCTAATATGGCATAGAGATGGGTGTCTTCCCGTCCCCTAGGCCCAACAAGGAGGCCAGCTCCCCTCTAATATGTCTGGCCCAGCCTCCAAGCAGATCGGTCTCCAGGAGACGGCCGCCAAGGCCCTAGGCCTCTGGATGTCCATGTGGTCCTGCAACCAAAGGCCAGGGCTCCTTTGGCTCAACCGTTCCGACAGTCCCAAGGACTGATCCACATTGGACATCTCCAAGCTGGAGATAGAACTCTGAAAGACTGAATTCGCATGGACCCTGAGATGGGCCTCGATGGCTAAGAAACAATGTCATTCAACTTGATGCACCTAGGCCTGATTTGACAAGTTCCATGCTGAATGGAACTTCGTGAATGCTACACCGACTCTGGGCGCCAAATCCGTTCAGTGTCTCGTATTCTCTGCACCAACCGTATCTTCCCCCTGACACCCTGCAGTCATGTGCAGTGTGGTTCGTTCTTGTCATTCTGGCCCCAGCAAATGTCACGTCAGGCAGGCCTCTCATGCCCTCCGATGACTCCCCAGCCTGTCCTCACAGCACACTCGTTCTTTTCATGATGACAGCGCTTGCCCTAGTTTTCACATGTCTTGTCCTTCATCCCTGTGTTCCTCTCCCCTCCAGACTGTGAAGACTTGGCAGGCAGGGACCACTTTGTCATTGTAAGCCTTGCCCATGGGCCCACCGGATGGCCAAGCATGAGGTGAGTGCTTGGAGCAGTTCCTGAAGGAATAAATGGAAGCACCTTTGGCCACTCCATCTCGAGTTTGACCAGCTTACGCTGTGGAGAGAACTGGGAGTATGGGCGATTCCTGTGGAATGTGAGGCAGGGGAAATGCAGAATGACTCTGCATGACCTTTCCCTGGTCCAGTTCCCCCAGCCAAACTCGGTGGGCACCGCTGACACAGGAGGCTGCCTGTTGCCTGGTGTCCAGCCCTGGAGCCACAGGCATGAAATCTGCACACAAAATCAGCACCTTCATGTGGCTGCCACGAAGGCAGTGGCCCTTTCAGGTCCCAGGGTAAGCTCAGGACCTAGAGGCTCCAGGGCTGTGCAAGGGATCTCAGGCTTCTGCCATTCCCTTTCTCTCTGTCCATCCGCAGTGTATATGCTTTCCTCCTGAGGCATCCTCACGTCGGCCAGGACGATGACCCCCCTGTTTCCAAATGAAGACCCTGGGGGTCCAACAAAGACTGGGATTCTGTTGGACTCTAGATTCAGTGTACAGTGCTCTGACATGTGCTTCCCCTATCCCAAGTCTTCACCAACCCAAGTCTCCAAGCGTCTCTAGGCTCTCCAAGGCTTCCAGCAAGCGAAAGCCTTTCTCTAGGGAATCGGAACACAGTGACTCATTGATGGAGAGCCAAGTCCAATGGACCCATGATGCTTCTATGGAACTCTGGAGAAACCCAACACTCTACAGAAGAATGCTGAAGACTTTTCTTCTGTAGCTATTGTCTACCAATGGGACTTGACTCATTGTAATTCCAGGTGCCCTAGTCCTTTCTTCTGGAGTCTGGGCCAAGGGTGGCCCGGGGCCCAGCAGGAGCTACCAATTTCACGAATTCCTTGCCCACGTTTGGGCCTTTGAGCATGCAGCTCAGAAAACGGATGCTGCTGCCCCATGGCAGAGCTCTCTTGACCCTGTTCCTTCTTCTGTCTTCTCACTTCCCCAGTGTCTGCTTTTCCTTGAACACACACACCCTCAGTATGTGTGTGCCAGTGCACATGTGGCGGCTGGATAGTGAAAGGAACCCATGTGGAGAGCAAGTGGGCATGATTTCTCCCAGAATATCAGACTCTCTCATTTCTAAAAACATGATGGGAGGGATTGGAGCCATGTTCTAAAAAGGGCCCGAGCCCAGCCTTATCCTCTGGACTCTTCTACCTCCTGTGATCTGGGTCAGTCCTAGTCCTCTCGATCAGATCAGTCACCCCACTGTACAGGGAGAGTTTGGATACAGAACTCCCTACACAGTGGTCCAGAGGATGTGATGTCAGGCTCCATGAATCCTGGCTAGGGTGTCAGTGGGGAGTGGTGAGCCACACCTGTAGATGAAGTCATACCGGTGGTACACTAACCCCACAGTGCATGAGTGTGGCTCCCTACCTTACGAGGCGTGCATGATAATGCAGCAAAGGCTCTGCTCCAGAAGTAGGTCTGGAGCAACCACCCCATTCCCACTACCACCTCCCTGGTCCCAGGAGAGAAGGCATAGAGAAGCAACCGGGCAGAAGCACTGTATCTCAGAATCAGAGAGTCTACTTCCACACCTGCCTCTGCCTGCGAGGCACACAGAGATGTGTCCCCCTCAGAAGGAATGAGAGAATGCACAGAGTGACGTGACTAGCACCGTCTTCCCTAGCTCACAATCTGACTGAGGAAGGAGAAACACCTGTTGTCTTTGGCAAACAGTGCCGTCTAGTAGTTTCCACCTGAAAGCCCTGTCAGCAAGGAGCCTTTCCGAGATTCTTTCTTCAGAATCAGAGGGAAAGATTGGGCTCTAGGCGTGTGTCCTGTCCTTGCCGTCAGTAGCTGGGGTAGCTGTGATACAGCTAGCGGTAGGAGGATGTGTCCCGGATGACGCAAGTGTTTGTGAGCAAGGTCTTGGTGTAGGATTGCATCCAAAGGTACTTGTGTGCTGACCAGACCCTGGACCATCCCGCCCGCATGAAAACCTGCTGTTCTTCAAAATCAAGGCATCTCCATTAGTGAGGAGAGGGAGGGCCACTGGATATCCATGCTCACGCGTACCCTAGCCAGCTAAGCAACACCTTGTGCTCAGATTTCATGAGGGATGACAGATCCGTATTCCTACAATTTCCTCAGGAACTGGCTGGGAAACTGGCATCATTCATATGGCCATGGCCCCTGGACCATGAATGGAGACCTAGCCAGGAAAGCAGCCTTGCGATGTGCATGAGTGGAAGCAGTGCCAAAATTCGGCATCTCCCAAGGGCTTGGCGTCCCCTCCACAGAAAAGTTATCTTTCTTCCTCTTACACTCGATCCCAGACAGGAGGCCAGCTCCATTCCCACACCTCTGGCTTAGCCTACACACAAGCATTCTCCAGCAGGCACCTACAGATGCTCTAGGCCTGGTGATGGCCACAAATTCTGAAATCCCAACTACAGGGTGCCTGTGGCCAAGCCTATTGCACACTCACCAGGATTTCCCCAGACTCCCAGCTTCACAGGACAGGACATGCCTCTGACACAAGGGCTCAAAAACAATTCCAGAGAAACTCTTGTATCCAAAGATGAGAAAGGATTTACTATAGCTATAGTAACCTCTTCAGCAACAAGAGCTCAGGGACAAGGGAATCAATTGTCCCTCTGGGACGTCAGACACTCAGAGCCCTCCATTGGGTCAGGAACTGACTGGAAACTTGTTTCCAATTCTCGTAACTCGGTTGCGTGTGGGAGAGTCACATGGTCTCAGTGTGTGATGTGAGAGCAAACGAGCAACTCGGCAACGGGAGCGGAATGACTACAAGGGGAGTCTAAGCTATCCATTCAAAGGGGCGTGGGGAAAATCGAGGAGGCAGACCTCTACCTTCCCTTCCTTTTGTCCCACACAGGACGCAGGCTCCACCACTAACCTCTGGCTTAGCCTTACCCACAAGCAGTCTCCCTGGGTCCCTTCATGTACCTTAGGTTTGGCGAGGCCCACATCATTCTGAACCCAAACTGAGAAGGGCTCAATGCAATATCTCTGTTACCGTCCCAAGGACACCACAAAACCCCCAAACTGAAAAAAGAGCATATGACTCTAAGACTCTGTCTTGGAATAGTCTTCATGCAAAGCCTCTTTCGTGAAAAGGACAAAGGGGTGGCAGTGGAGACACACAGTGCCAGAGCTGTTCATTACGCATGTGACTGGAAGAATGTTGAGCATGAAGTACCCAGCGCAGGGTCCTATCAACTGGGCTGTATCCGAAGGAGAAAGGCCTGAGGGCTTTGCCACAGGAGCCCCCTGAACAACTACACCTGAGAGTCCTGTCAGCAAGAAGCCTGCGTTCCTTCTTTGGGAGCCAGTGATTTCTGCATTGTAATATCTCTGCCACAATTCCCATCAGTTGAGGGAGGCAGCAATAGCTGTAGCTATTGGCTTCTGAGGACTCTTGCTCAGGAATCGGCAACGAGGACTTGCTTCCCTAATTCCTGCCAAAGGCTCTTCCAGTGCTGACCCTTCCGGGTTCATACTGCCCCTGTGTAAACTGTCTGCTTCACAGAATGAACACCAGTCACTCATCAGGTCAGTGAGGCAAGCTGGCTCCCCTTTACCCTGCATAGCACAGCAGGCCAAGCACCAAGCACCTAGGGACTGAAGGACTTCTTTTCCTTGGTAGAGCAGAGCCTGATAGCTCTCACTGAGCACAGGAGCACAGTGAGAGTTTGCAGCCTAGCCAGGGGTGCCAGCTGTTGAGTGATGGCTCCATGGGTAGTATGGGGGAGAAAACGGTCTAAAAACAGCAAGGGGAAGGAAATGGGAGTCAGATGGGCCACAGCTCGACATTTCCGGTGGGCATGGGGATCCACTGGGAAAGAAGATGCCTGGCTTCATTTGCCCTCGGCCCAGAAGGAGGACAGCTCAGTGCCCACATCTCTGGCCCAGGCTACGTGCCAAACATCCTCTGCCGGTCCCCTCCAAAATACCCTGGGCCTCTGAATGGTCACATACTTTTGAAATGCAGTGAATCAACAAAGACAGAGCCCTGGGACAAGACTTCTTCCCCAGTCACAAGGACTGGACCCGACTTCCGGGTGTAAGGCAGACGATAGTGTTGTCACAGCAGTCATCACAGTGAACATAATGAAGGGGACTCTAGCGTTCTTCCCAGTGAGCCAACTTGCCTCTCATCCTTGTCAGTGAATTTAATAACCACTGGGTTGCATTATTCTGGTTTTTCAGGTACTTACTTTCAGGTTTTAATGTTCTAGAGACTGTAATAAGGTCATCTTTAAACCCCTGGCCCAGCTTATGTCTCCGGTGCTCACACATGACCAAGAAGAGCAAAAATAATCAGTTGGCCCCCCACATTTTCTGGCCTGAGCCTCAATGTGCCCCAGGCACACATAAAATTGG